>DWCF01001173.1:0-33343 GCA_018230265.1 Delias oraia
TGACCAAGCGTCTTTAGGGGAGGCCTATGTCCAGCAGTGGACTTGAATGGGCTGATGATGATGATGATGATGATACTGCAGAACGGCAATTTCATAGAAAAACACAATATAAAGTAGCGAGCAGTTTTTATATGGATGTTCATTTGTTGTATATGAAATTGTATTTGGCCAAGTGTTATACTAAATGTGTATGAGCAGACGTGATGTACACTGTCGTCAGAGGGTCGTGACCGGATTGCATATCTATATATTTAAATTTGCATATCATGGACTTGTTTGCAGACATCTTGTCGTGAGCGTACTTGAAATGCACCGGACTAAATATACCCCTACTTTTTCATATCAACATTTATGTCAATATTCGGGCTACAGTTGTGTTTTTTGTTATAGTGGCTACGGAGCAGGTGGGTCTCCTGTGTGGTAAGGAACTTTACAACGGCACGATGTTTGATTTTTTTCTATTTTTCTTGGTTTCTCTTGGTTTGACTTCTTGGTTGCTTGGTTGACGATACCTCATCTTTACTAATCATGAGTCACTGAACACATTACCATTCTAACGAGCCTAATCACCCTTACAACCCTTTCATTCCACGAACTAACAAAAGCACTACGTTCGTTAAATACCTTTGTAGGCAACTATTTCCAGAGAATGTGGTGCGCGGCACCAAATGCCTTGAAAGCATTCAGTTGTGGAACAAAAAACATTATAAACTTTGAATTCAAAATTGACCGTGGGAGAGCCACGCTGAAGCATACGCTGACGCACTAATTGGGTTGGCTCGTCCGAAGTGATACTACGCTCTCACAGGCTACCAGCGTTAAGCAGTACTTGTACTGTGTTTCTCTGAACGGCTGAAATTATGGAAGCCTTTGAAATTATTTATATTTTGTTTCATTTTTTCAAACCCTATTTTCGTTTAGACGAAGTGTAATTTATGTTTTCAAGGTTCAAAAGAAAACCAAAATGTATCTAATAAATTATAAAAATTAAAATAATTCTATCATCTTCCGATGTTAGGTATTAACACAAAATAAAATGAGTACATATTTATAAATTACATTCTAACATGGCCTTTATTTCTAAATAAGCAGTTTTAAACCATTTTATGCCGCATACCACTGTGGAATGCAGACCACTGAATACACCATTCCTCCTGCATAGGTATTTCCAAAACAATACATTTTGCGGACGTTCAGAAAAAAGAGTACCTATCCCTAAAAGGCCGGCTAAGCACTCGTGGACCTGATTTGACTGGGATTGTTCACGGGCAGAGGAACGCTTATCATGAGTGACCCTCCTTCTCTCTTCCTTAGTTTTCATAAAAAAATATAAAACTAGCTCTTATACTGCAGACTTAGGACTTAATTTAGGTATTATTCTTTCCACTAAACGTTGTGTAATACGAGACCCTCTGTTTTACGGAATCATGCTATGCTTTTATAAAAAATGATAAAACATTGGTATTTTATCATTATTTATGGCGAATTTTCCTTCAGGTCGCAGTGTGGCCGAGTCAAAGGCACAATCAGCAGTACAATATGTAAATTTAGCTCTCAAAGAGTGCGGCTTTGGTTTCTTCCATATGCGGTTAATGGTGGCGGCTTTCGTGGGACTGACAGCAGGTCAGGTCTTAGGAAGCAGTCCGTCATATATACTATCGGAGAGTGAGTGCGATTTGAACTTGAATTTGGTGGCAAAAGGACTACTGAATGCAGCACCATTTTTGGGTAAATAATTTAATATTCCTTATTCTTACCTGCAAACTATATTTTACAGGAAACATATTGTCTTTTTTGCAGGCGTGCTTTACTTATTGCAAAAACGAGACAATTTCAACAAAGATCTCTGTATAGTGAATTTTATGGTTTACTTGTTGAATTAATGTTTCGTTTAATAAACTTGGTCTAGACTTAAAGTTTACAGAAATTACTCTTTGTCAAATTAAGGTTGATAATATTGACAGATATGTGTTTAAATGGACTTACAGCACCATAACTATACGTCAAATGAAACACATTTTCTATAAGGGAATAAAAACGAATTAATGCTCTACGTTGTTTGCTACTGTGTGCCTAAATATAATATTCATTCGCTTTAATTGTTTTTTTAATAATTTTACAGGAATGCTTACTTCTTCCATCATAGCTGGATTCCTCACAGATGCTTTTGGTAGGAAGACATTTATCATTGTTGGATGCGGTGGAACATTCTTGTTCACCGTTTTATCTGGACTCAGTCAATCTTTTGCGATTGTAATTACTGCGAAGTTATGTGAAGGAATATTGTAAGTTTTATATAATGTATGCTAACTGACGATTATTTAACATATACATGTCGTAAACTGTCCGTGGAGGATTCAGATACTTGAGAATACATCTGTATATACTAAATATGTCTGTATATACTAAAGAAAATTAACAATTTGTAAGATATAAAAAACTTGTTACGTTCGAAAGACTGATAAAATAAAACGAATTGTACTTTTTTTCTTTTACCATCTATAAAACTCGGAAAATAATTGTATTTATCGCCAGTTTAATTAACGTTTAAAAAATAAAACATTTTATAAGCACAAATATTTAAAGTAATTCTCGAAAAAGACGGTTAGAACGTAAATTAAAATTTTATTTATAATTTATTCGGTCTCAATACTGTCGTACTCTTGGGAGAGCCATGCTGAAGCATATAACGCACTAATTGGGCCTGCTTGTCATAGAGATATACTACATTACATACATTTCAGCCTTAGGACGTCCACTGCTGGACATAGGCCTCATAGATTACTCAGCGTGAAATGATAGTTGTATTTGAAACAGTGTTTCTAATGTTTTTCACTGAGTGAGTGAGGCAATTAAAAATGCTATTTAAATGCGGTGTTTTCTCACCATATAAGAGACCCACCTGCTCCGTTATCCGCTATACCATAATTGTACCTTTTTGTTTTACTTACGTCTATTGAACTTTGAAAATAATTGTTTTTACAGCAAATTTAATAAACATTTCAAAAATAAACTTCAAAAGAATATGAAAGGTTTTATAAGCACAAATAATTAAAATAATTCATGAAACAAACGGATACGAACCCTTAAAAAAATTGAAAATGTTATCAATTCTACTTTTATTTTAGGCTTTGTTCTACTATCTCGATGTCGTGGACCGGATGACCGGAAAGTAAATTTATTATCAGACGAAAGGGTACCTATCGTTTCTCAATGATATTTAAATATCATATTTTTATTTATTGTAGCCATTCATGTTTCTAAAAAAAATATTGTAGTCTTTTTGGTATAGTGGATAACGAAGCAGGTGGGTCTCCATATGGTGCCGTATTTTGATGCCGCTTATTTTTATTTTTAAGTATATTTTTGAGATAGCTTATTGAAAAGTCTTCTTAATTAGTCAGTGAAATTGTACGGTTCAAGCGGCGTAAAACGCCGGCAACACAAGCTAAGCGAGGATTGTGGTGTGACTACCTCAGAGGATACCCGCTCTCTTCGTTAGACGTTGTATATAAAACAGTTTATAGTCAGTGGTAGAGCTTGAAACCGCAACAGAAATATAAAATAATGTAAATATATGAGAAAAATTTATATTTTATATTGAAATTCGTTAAGTCACTCGCTTTTAGAAACTGCCTATCCCAATCGACACGATTCCTTGACGTAGCGTCAGCAAAAAAAGACGGAAACAATTTTCATTTTGTAACATCGCGAGTAACAAATTAAATTATACGATTTATGAGTAAGAGAAGAGATAAAAGATTGTAATTTTGCTGAACACTTTTAAATCTTACAATCAATCTCCATTATTTATGCTAAAATATAAGTTTTGACATGACATTTAAGAGATTTTTTTATGGAAACGATGGAAAACTAACAGGAGGCTTACCTGAGATAAGCGGACCTCCACCCATGGACGCCCTAGAAGGAGTACGGATGCGTTTCTGGCCTTTAAATGATAAAAAACTGTACATTGTTTCATCACTCATATAAATTATTAAAGTACTCATGCCGTCCAGACGTAAAATTTGTTTACCATCCAAGGCACATTACATTAAATTTTACACTTCTCTAGATCAGGCTTTATCCGTGGGAAAGCCATGATTTTTTTTAATTCTATAGCGGATAACGGAGCAGGTTGTATATGGCAAGAGAACACCGCCGCCCATGAACAACTGCGCCACAGTCCGCGCGTGGTTATGTTGCGACCGAAATCGTCACTTTCACAGCGAAATGTAGTGGAAGTACCGTTTCACGCTGATTATTCTGTGAGCCCGTGGTAATGCTTTGGACGAGCCGACCCAATTAGTACGTCAGCATGGCTCTACCATGGTTGCGACAGTATTAAGACACTCGCCTGGCCACTTTCGAGTCTTTCCAGAGGACAAATAAATTATAAATTAAATAATAATTATCTGGACCAGGATTCGAACCCGATACCTCTCGCTTCATGGTACACTTTTGGAGCCATTAAGATGCGAGGCCCACTGAAGGTTACAAGACTAGTCGCCTTTGTAATTTGAAGTTAAACTTAATTATTTTATTTATTTCAGCTTTGCCGCAGCATATACCTCCATATTGACATTGACCTCTGAGTTCTGTCACGACGGTGTCAGAGATCGGTTGATGCTGGCCGCGTCCGCAGCGATTCCTTTCGGCCAAGTAATTGTAGCACTTATGTCGTGGGCCATACTCATGCATGATTGGGAGAGTTCTTTCCTTAATGATACATTTGGTATGTTTTACTTCTATTAATAACGAACAAAGAAAGAAAAAATAGTCTTGAATTGTCCGAATTATTAGTAATCAACTTTTGAAATTATACTGCATTTATAACTGGTTATAAGGCAAAAGAGAACCTTTGAACCTTTGAAGCTAAGAGAGTGTTGTCGCCCATGGACAACTGTGTTACGCTACAATACGCGTTTACAGTGCTACCATTACCATACGCCAGCAGCGGTATTTTAACATAACTTTATTAAGTTGTTTTTATGAAATACATTACATAAAAAGAACAAATTTTATGAAAATTTAAGAACAGAGGATAAATCGTTTAATATAGTAAAAAGCTATCTGCAATATTGTGCCTACAATATCTTAATTATAACTACGGTCTATAATTTCATCTTTTTTGGCATCTGAACTGTAATAGGTTTTTATGCAATCGACGGCAAACGGGTACAAGCTTCATCGACGATAAGTAGTCCACCACCCATGCACACTTATCTACAGTTAAGCCGCTGCTGCTATGCCGGCCTTTATTTATTTTTTTCTATAGTGGACAACGGAGCAGGTGGGTCTGCTATATGGTATGAGAACATCGCCGCCCATGAACACCCGCGCCGCAGTCCGCGCATGGTTATGTTGCCGGCTTTCCGTTTCCGATGTCCTCACATACTCAGCAAATGACAGTACAAGTACCATTTCACGCTGACTATTCTGTGAGTCATTGGTATCACTTCCGACGATCAAGCCTAATTAGTGCGTCAGTATATGCTTCAGTATGGTTCTCCCACGGGTGCGACAGTATTAAGACACTCGGCCGGCCACTGTCAAGCCCTTGCAGAGATCGAATAAATTATAAATTAAATTATAATTGTCCGGACCGGGATTCGAACCCGATACCTTTCGCTTCATGGTACACTGTAAAACTTAAAAGCTACGATGCTCTTTTGTTTAACATACACGAAATGCACGATTTATGAAAATATTATAAAAAGTTATATTCAAACATGTATTTCTAAAATTCATTCAACGAATGCAACAAAATCTTATAATACTTAATATAGATTACGTCTCTCTTTTCTAATAGGGTGAATGGTAAATGTTTCACAGCGGACGGCGGAAGAATGAAACTACCCTTGTCTGTCGCCTCTGGGTATTTACTTAGTTGAGAAGCTTTAAAGATACAAGACCTTTATACATAGAGACAGGCACAAAGCGAAACTGTAAACATAACGTCAGTTACAACTTAGTTTTATAATAGGAACCGTATCAGCAAATGTTGACGTAGTCTAAATGAATATTCAGCATCAATATCTGAATAAATAATTTGCTTAAAATACAAAGTAGGTAAAATCATAATTTTGAGTGGTAACTGGCTGGTGGTATAGCAGCTATAGCTGTAGCTAGTGGTAGTAAAGCTTGATGGTTTTAAAAATGTACCAGGAAGCGAGAGGTATCGGTTTCGAATTCCGGTCCGAACAATTACAATTTAATTTATTCAGTCTGTGGAAGGCAGAAGGCTTGGCAGCGGCCAGACGAGCGTCTTAATACTGACGTATACGTGGGGTGTTCTCATACCATATAGAAGACCCACCAGCTCCTTTGTCCGTTATAGAATAAAAAAAAAGATTTCTTTTTTTAATATTGTACTCAAGTTGAGTATCGATGTTGTCTTTAAATTATTTTATACATTTTAAATGATTTAAAATATGTAGATATTTTGTAGCTTAGGAAATTTACATTAACTGGTAGTTTAAAATCAGATTTTTTAGAGGCGTGAAGTATATGTAAAAATATTACTAAAGTTAAGATAAAACTCTATACAAATATAAATAGAAACCGGATGCAAAAATGTCCAAAGCAGCAATAGGAAATGATGATTGTGGTACAATACCAAACACCTTTCTTTAGACATTTCTTTGTTATGAAAATCGGAATGAAATCTGCCTGAGAACTGGTGAGTTGCTGGCCTTTTAGGGTTAGGTAACATTCCTTTGAAGGCCTCCAAGGCGTATTAATTTGAAAATACTACCTGAATCCACAGACTAATGGTGCACGGTACAAAATGCTTTAAAAAAGCTAAGTCGTCGACCGAAATCAAGGTGATACGAACGAAACTTTGTATAAATGTGTACGTTGTTGCTGTCGCTACCGGCTTGACTCCTAGATATCACGCGATGCCTAGGTTATCAAATACGCCTGTCATAAGCATGCGAAGAATAATCGCTCCCATATTTCTTTCGCAATAAGCTTTTCTTACTGCTGCGATATAAATTGTTATGTATCGACTCTTGTTAAGCATCTTGATATAAGATATTGTGACAAGTCTACTAGTAGCAGTCAAGATAAATATTTTATTACATTTTTGTAATTGAGGTGCTTATTTTTCTCTTTATTAATTTATGTTTTCTAAGATTACAGTGGTGTGTAGTATTTGTGGCGTCTTTGGGGGAAGCCGATGTCCAGCAGTGGACTTCAATAGGCTGATAATGACTGAATGATATTAATATTAAAATTCACTCATTCGCACAATCCTCAGTTTTCGCTCAGTTAATTACGTAAACAAGTTTTGGCTTTCCTTCCTTTAGGAAAATCATGCTCCATTACACTGACCTATATTCTGAGCAGGTAATTGGGTTACCAAACCTCATCGCAATAAATCTATATTTTGTTAAATGGACGATTATATTGGAATTTTCTTTATATATATTAAATATATAAATAAAGTCTTTATTTATGTATTTTTATATTACGATACTACAAATAGTTACATTATCAAATTAAAACATAAGAGATAACAATAAATAAACCATAATAATGTAACCCATGACGCTATCCACAGATTATTTCTTATTAATTATTATTATAACGCTATATTGTACAAAATAGGTTAATGAAAATGAATAATAATAAGATTTAGAGTGAGAGAGTTTACAAGAATTGCGAATACAGTCTTAACAAAACAAACAACCTAACAAAAATTTTATTTACTGTGAAATTATTGTGATATTTCATTACCAATAACGAAATTTAAAAAAAATTGGCGTTTATGGTAGACGAGTGACAATTTATTTATATTTGTATTTTTAAATATTGAGTCAAAATATGAACAAATAACAAATTTAAAAAAAAGATTGGATATTAAGATTTAGCGGTATGAAAAATAAATGTTGATCATTTCTCACACCTACCTTATGATATGCACACAAAATTTCTTAAAAAATCGCAACTTTTTTATGGCATAGCTGACAACGGAGTAGTTACATAGGTCTCCTATATGGTCAGAGAATACCGCTGCCAATGGACAACCATGCCACAGTCCGTGCATTGGTTGTGTTGCCTTCTACGACGCTTAAGCTGCAATTTTTAAGGGTCTCCGATATCCTCCCGCACTCAGTGAAACACTATATAAGTACACTAAGCTGGCGCAATTAATGCGTTAGCAAATGCTTTGGTATGGTAGTCCTACGGGTAAAAACCCCGGTTTTTCGACAAATTTTCATAATAATATTGTAATTATAGTCTGTGTTATTTTGATTCAAAAATTTCTCATTGCAGTACTGCATACATGGAATTACTACCTCATCATTGTTTCTCTGTGGTCTTTGGTTGGAAGCATCCTATTCATAATGATCCCAGAGAGTCCAATGTTCTATATCTCACAAAATAAGTACGATGAGGCGAGAGAGGTACTGATAAGAGTCTATAAAGAAAATACGGGTGAATCGAGTGAATCTTTTAAGGTGAGTTTCCAATGTTACTTTTTATACAGGTACCTATAGTGGGAATACTGTTTATATATTTGCAATATTTTCGTGTTTTTAAAAGCTGGTTACAAATGTTTTCTTTTAACATAATTAAAAATCTCTTTGGTATTTATATATATGTATACTATACCAACACATTGCGGAAAAATGCTTATTTTTCCAAGAAATAAAGTTATAACACGGTGAGTATATATATATATTCAGACAGTTTTTTTCACGACTAAATAAAATTTTTACATCAAAACTTATATATTTTGTTGTAAATAATTAAATTAAGTTAAAAATGGAAGATAAAGCTGGTTGGTGGGTAATTTATAGTTTCTAACTTTTTAATAAGATATATTTATATATATTAAGGTATATTTTTTGAAAAAAATCGGGATGCAAACGAGCAGTAGGTCCACTTTGGATAAGTGGTTGTCTACTTTTGGAGACCCCCAGCCCTTGCCATGCTACAGGTGCGTTGCAGGCCTTATTTAAAAAATTCTATCGGTTTTGGTATTACGTTATATTGTATGTATATATTTGGCTATCGCTTTAACATTATTGAATCGTTAGCGATGAAACTTGTAAAAGAACAGAAATTAGTAAAAAAAACTCTACATTTACTTAAAGATATGAGTAAAAACATTTCCAACAAAATCTACAAGGATACAAAGTTAAAATAATAGAAAATGGCACAAACTTTGCAGCAAGATTTTCGCTTCAAACTTTAATCAAAGTGATAATGTCGTCCAGATTTGGAAATTGGAACTTGTGTATTTTTGTTAGAAATAACAGAACGTGAAATGCGGTCAAAATATATCTTCATTCGCTTAAACTAAATCACATAGCACTTTGTCAGACCAAAAAATATTTGGCCATTCTCCAGAATCACCTTGGCAATGATTATGTAATCGCAAGACCAGCTAGAGCATGTTTTTATATCCCGTTTAGCTGAGTTACAACTGTGGACTTTAGTAGATAATTTATCAGGCACGGCAACGGTAGACTCTTTGTTTTTGTAGCACTTCCACCTTATATCTCACATATACCTGGCACGCACACATCGTGATAAACATTTTTGAGTTTTGTTCATAGATTTTCAAACACATTGCGGCCGTATATAATAAGATTAAACTAAAAACAACGTCCTTATAAACACAAAGTAAAATATATATCCACAAATACCTTTGAATTAAACACATATCAAACTTAGAACACAAATAAGACTTTATCTTTGAATTTTTAATTAGAATTAAAAGTTATTATAGAATTATACGAAAGGTACGTAACTTTCTAACATTTATTATTAACAGAGGCTTTATAACACGAGATTCGTTAAAACTTAACCTAAAAGTTGTGTATATACCTGACAATATTAATATATGTAAAAAATCTTTAGGAAATATCTGATTTTTAAGGAAAATATAAGTAGATAAATAGTATTTATATCGTTAGCTAATCAATTAATGGATAAATACAGTTGTAGTTGTTGAAACAAAACAAAGATTTTCCTTAAAGGCCGTTAATGCACCCGCGGCTCTGCAAGGGCTGGGGGTGGCCATGGGCGGAGGACCGCTTGCCCTATCCTCCTGAGCCTCCTGCTCGTTTGCCACCGTTATTATAAAAAAAGTATTTTTAAAATATTTCATATTTCATTTTCTCAATTTGTTAGATCAAACATCTGGTTATAACAATGGATGGTTGTCATAATGATGACCGTTTTATTAAAAGCCAAACACACAAAGCAAGACGTATCGGGTTCGATTCCCAGTCGAAAATCCGACAGGCAGTCGTAAAATTCAACAAGACAATTATAACGAGGATTGTGGTGCGGTTGTCCATGGGCAGCGGTAATGCATACAGATGACCCGCATATTATGTTGCCCGCTATACCATAAAGAAAACAAGGCAGTACAATCAAAATCAAATGAAAAATAATACAAAGAAACATATTAATAACGCACGAATAAAACTTCTCCTGGCATTACTTGTTAAAAGTATTCATGGTTATCTGTGATCTTTCAAGCGTATTTTACTTTTACGTTTCGATATAACAATCTCGAGATATTAATATTGATTTATTTGTATTTTTTTGGAAGGAAACCTACAGAGTTCACTTCTATAGGTACTATTTTCATGGTTTTCCAGAAAACGGATCAGGCAGATCACCTAAATGCTAAAGCTTTTATTTTGTCTTGATAAAACAGTCACCCATGGACAGCCGCGCCACAGTCCGCCATTTAGTTGTGTGTGGCTTTTTACGACAATCCTATCATCGAGGGAGTGACTGAATATTTAATATAGAGTCAAGTAAAGGCAGAAGTAATAGGCCAATCCGTTATCAGTAAACAGATAAGAGACGCTAGTTAATGCTCCGTGAATCTTGTATGGGTTGATTTTATAAATAAATACATTTTGCAATAGAAAGTAAACGATTTTAGATTGGCAACTTGTTCATCTGTTTTGATGTGGTGTAAAATGTGATTTAAACATAGGCCGAACAGAGTTGAAAATGAAAGTCAGTGCCTCCCTAGAATTTGTAATGATCTACAAGTTCTCGTTGGATTTATAAATCTTTTTCCCTTCTGTAATCCAAGTTCATAATTCAGACAATGTCTCCAATCACGATTTAGTATGGAACGAACACGCCATGTAAAATATTAATTCGCCTTATTTACTGAGGCTTATATTCCATTTAAGCGTTCAACTTTTGCTTGGAACGCTTCGATTTGGGATATTTCCAAAGGGAAAAGATAAGTAAGGCTTTTTATTATCTTACAAGCGAAATCATCCGCGTTATATTATAAGGAATCGAAGTACGTACTTTTCACATAGTATCAATATTCGAATTAGAACCTTCAAAAAGTATGTACTAGCATACCTCAACAACGCCTGGACCAATTTGGCCAATTTTTTTTTAAACGTTTGGCCAATTCTTTCGTTAAAGTCCAAAGATGATTTAGACGGTGAGAAAAATCAAATTATCGCGCAAAGCCACTACAAACAGACCTTTTATTTTACACATACAAATGATTTCTAAGGCCCAGGCAGATCCAATCAAACCCGAAAACCGATAAATTAAAAACCTACTCTCCATTTTTGTAGTCGGATAAAAAGTATTCAATGTATTCTCAGCTTCCTATTTTCCTAGCTACCTACTAAGCTTGGTTCTAAGCCTCTAGCCTAGGTTAGCTTAGAAGGACATATGACACTTTTTATCCGACTACTAAAATGGAGGATATATTTTTAATGTTTTGTTTATTCGGATTTGATTGGACCCATTTGTTGATGTACCGAGCAAGACGTCGGCTGACGGGGCCTTAGTTTTTATATAAATTTCACCGCCGAAGCTTTTCTTATTTTGGAGCTTTCTATAACTTGGTGATCTTTTAAAAGCGTACCTAAATATTATGGCCGGACAATGCACCTACGACCCAAGTAGGGCTTAGATAGTCCGTGGTATGCAGACCGCTCATCCCAGCTGAGCCTCCTGACCATTGTTCTCCCAGTTTATTAAAAACAAACAATGAAATATTATTCATACATGTTATTACTTCTGGTTTTGGATTTCCTATTTGGAGTCTTTTAATAGTTGACTGTATATTTTTAGTCAAACATAACAAATGTAGCATAGGTTTTGCACCCGTGGGAGAGTCATGCTGAAGCATAGGATAACGCATTAATTAGGCCGGCTCGTCCAAAGTGATACCACGGCGCACAGAGTTATATAGTTAACGTGAAGCGGTAGTTGTACTTGAAACGTTACTTCTATTGTGTTTCTCTGAGTGAATGAGGATATCAGAGGCCGGAGCCGCTTCAGTGGCGTAAAAAGTCAGCAACACAGCCAATGCACGAACTGTAGCGCGGTAATCCATCGGCGGATATTTAGAAAGATTTTAAGGTTTGATGTTCAATTTTCTGTAGTTTAGCGTTCATCCGTTTTAAACGTATTATAAAATGCATTAACTATAAAAAACCTAGTTTTAAAATATGTGAAAACGTGAGGAACACTTTCCTAAATCATAGGGATAAAATCCCTATTGCACACGACATAAAATTAATGCCACTGTCTTCCCAAATTGGACGCCGTTAGATTAACGTTGCGTTACGGTGTGACAGGCGGCATTTTTTTTATGATTAGGAACATTCGGCCATGTTATTACAGAATGATATCAACCGTCGCAACTTTGTTTAATTTGTACAAATTTTAATTTATCAGTAAATATGGAAAAGATTTGCATTCGAATTGTTGATGACCAGATCTTTTCCGATCAGCTTGACATTGTGGCGTTGCGAAGAGATTGCCTCGCTGAGCATCTTCTACCGAATTTATCACGGATAATGTTTGGATTGATACCTGCTGCTAAATTTCAACATCGAACATTGAGGCATAATATTAAGTTGAATCGCATTCAACTATCGAGTTGAATGCGAGTTGAGTTGTTTGTCGTTCCACAACTGAGCGTTTTTAAGGCATTTAGTGCCGCGCACGCCCTCTCTGTGCCATCAACTCCTAGCGGGAATATTTCCAAACCAATACGCCTTGGGGACTTTAAAGAAAAGAGCATACAAATTCTTTAAAGACCGTCAACGCACCGGCTCAGCAAGGGGGTGTCCATGTGCGGAGAACCGTTTGACCTAGGTGAGCCTCCTGCTCGTTTACCACCTTCTGTTATATATATATTTTTACACTCCTCCTTAATATATAAATTTACTACTGGCATATTTTCATGAAATATTTTACTAATCAATTTAATTTTCAATTTAAGAAAAGATTTGATGTAATCAGATATTTTAAATAAGAGGAAAGCTTAGACAAATATTTAAGCAATATATTTTAGCCACATAGAAAGCAAAGTATTTCTATTCGTTTTAATGTCGTAATGTGTCATTCAATAATAAGAAATTAGTAAAGAGTAAGTAAGTATGAGTAGAAAGTAAATAAAATAGCTTTAATTGTAATTACAGCTTTTACTAAACGATTTCAAATATGAACGTAAAACATTCAAAGCCTTTCTGTAAATAAATTTAAAAAAATCTATTAAGGAACGTTGTATTATAAAGCATACTATAGTGTTTATGATTTTATAAATTGTGTCACACCTTAGGAATAGGGTGTTCATGCTCAGGCATTCTCAGAGCTAATTTTTGTTATAATTTAAGTATCTCACGGAAGCCAAAAAGTTACACCCACTGAGTTTGTTTCGCAGGTTATTCTCAGTGGGCTTAGCTTGGAACCGGTGGTAGACTGATTATGACGTTCAAAGTGCTGCATTTTTGTATTTATATTAAATAAAAATATTTCATTTCAACACTTACGGGTTGGGATCACTTATGAAGGTCTTACCAACGTTGCAGAGTTATTGCATACCAACTGTTATTTTGAATCTGTGCCTAAACTATATTAGGGGCTGGAATATCTAATGAAATTAATCTGAAGGCAGTAAAATTATCAATTTAGTGGCTGTTAATGTAGTTGGGCTTAATCTAATCTTTGCTCTGATAGAATGATTCTCGTACTAATTGAAAGCAATTTCTTCAAGTTTTGCGACATTTTGCCCCATTGTTCGTAACGCACAATGGTGCGTTACGAACGCTTTTTCTATCTAATAAAAACTTGAAAACAACGCCCTCCATTGGCAACACAAATTAGTTGTGTTGTCGGTAATTTACGCCATTTTAGCGGCATTTTTTAGGGCCTCCAAAATCCTCACTAACTTAGCGAAACACAGTAGAGGCAACGATTCAAGTACAACTATTATTTCATGCTGACTATTCTGTGAGCCTGTGTATCACTTCGGAAAACCCAGCTCAATTAGTGCATCCGCATATGCTTCAGCATGGCTCTGATGCGTTGTCCGCTATAACATAAAAAAGTTATGCTTCTTTTTA
Organism: Delias oraia; assembly: GCA_018230265.1. NCBI lineage: Eukaryota > Metazoa > Arthropoda > Insecta > Lepidoptera > Pieridae > Delias > Delias oraia. Next base: position 14,370 of record DWCF01001173.1, read on the forward strand.
TGACGGTTCCCAAGTAGTTCCATTATTTATTATCTTCTTTTTCGGATGCCATCTCATATAGATGCTATCTAAGCGTCCTTCGTGGTGAGCTGAACTGCCAGTGCTACATAAAAATCAAACTTATTTCATATGCTTGTCTCTCACTTACAGTACAAAGATCTTTGGAAAGATAGATCTTCACTAAAGAATAAAGAAGAAACCATGACCCTAAGTTCTCAGCTCACCAGTGCATTGCACAACGTGAAGACAATGTTCAAAATGCCGCTAATAGGATACCTAATTTTATTCTGCGTGATGAATTTTATCTCAATGCAAATGTAAGTATTTATGAAGCACTTTTTTAACCGGCTTTTGTTTATATAATTTGCATATTAACATAATGGGATTGATCTAGTCTGAATAACTAACATTTAATTTGTAATTTTTTTTTCTATGGAAGGTCTTGATAGTGGTTGGGTGAGTTTCTTAATATTGTATCAACTGTGGAAGAGCCACGCTGAAGCATATGCCGTAGAACTACATAATGGGACCGGCTTGTCTCCGGTGATACATTACATAATACCAGCCTGAAATAGGATTTGTACTGTGTGTCGATTGATTAAGGTTATCAGAGGCACACTAAGTTATATCGCTTAGAAAGTAAAGTAAAAAGTCGGCAACACAATAGAAGGGCGGCGTTCATATCCTACCATTAGGGAAACCGAATGCACCTGTTGTCTACTTTATAATAAAATGTCAATTAATCTTATCATATAAGGTATATTATTAAATTTTCATGTAATTATTACAAATCTCTGCTTCAATGATATACAAAATAGATATAAACATATTATAAAACGATTTTGGTCGATTTGTAAACAATAGGCGAATATATTACAATAATTAATCTAAGTCAAAATCTAATCTAAGTAAAAAGTCTAAGTATGTATTCATACATATTTAAAAGTGTTGTTCGTAGCCGACACAGAAAAGCTATACTTTTATTTCATATTTATAAAAATTAAATATACCTATACTAAAATAACAATAAAAAATTAAAAATAAATGACAAACAGTGAAAAAGGGCTCCACTACGAGTGGTGGAATGCTGCCGATACATCGACTCAAAAAACAGACATTAAAACGCCACAACACAATTTGTCAATATTAGCTGCACGCTACAATTATTACAAATTAACCATTATATGATTTAAAAATAACAGCGAATCTAACAGATTGTTATCAAAACCATCAATTTTGCAAATCGCAGGCGTCGATAACAGGATAACAAAGGGTTTGTTATAAATTATGCACATTCTGTACAAAACCGCGCGGTTTAAACTCGAATTACTGGTGATAAATCGGCGTGGCCACTGCAATTTATTTTTAATTTATTTTTGTTGATAGTTTGAAATTGTAATATCTGCCGAATATTAAACTATCCACATTTATTTGTTTTAATCCGAAATGACGGGTACACTTTGTATCATCTAGATACATATATTATAATAAACACTTGTAGTATTGAAAATATGTAACGCACCTGCGGCGCTCCAAAGGCTGGGAGTGTCCAAGGGCGAAAGACCGCCTATCTTAAGTGAGGATACTGCATCCATAAAAAAAACTCCATAAAAATGTAGTACACGCAAAACACTTTTACTTTTTAATTAAAAGTCTGTTCTTTAATTTTTTCTTTAATCAATCGAGCAGACCTGTTTCATCTTGATAAACAAAAATTTATATACTATATATTATTAGTTATATTTAACATAGTTAGGTTTGTATGTTTGTGAAGTTGTAGCAGGTTATCTCTGGATATACTGAATTGATTTTAAAAATGCATGCATGAATAGAAAGATACGCTATTTGTAAGAATAAAAACATAAATTATATATTTATCTCAAAAATCAAAAGGCTTTTTAGTGGTAGTCAGATTTGCATAGTATGTCGAAGAAAGATACTATCTCTTACGAAGCCTGCGTTAACTAGGAGAGTCATATTATTGAGTACGAGAGAAAAGTTCTAGAACTTGGATAGTGCCTAAACAAAGGACCGCAAGCATATCGTTCATAGTCTATATGGGAACATAACGTTAGCCGAGTTCACCTAGTATGTATTAAAATATTAGATCGTAAAATTTCAGCTACACGGTGTTTCGAATGTGGTTCCCTCAGCTGTCAGCAATTTTTGAACACTACTCAAAAGAATCCAGCGATCTTTGTATCATGATAGATTCATACTCTCGCGATTTAATCTTGAAAACTCTTCCTGAAACCAATGGATCATGTGTACCAGTGAGTTATAAATTGCTACTGAAAATGCTACTTGCTATCATCATTATTTTTTTTTATTCTATAGTGGCAAACGGAGCAAGTGGGTCTCCTATACGGTATGAACACCACCGCCCACGAACAAACACGCCACAGTCCACGAATTGGGTGTGTACCTTCTTTTTACGTCACTTAAGCGGCACTTTTAAGGGCCTCCGATATCCTCACTCACTTTGCGAAACACAGTACAAGTACTATTTTACACTGAGTATTCTGTGAACCTGTGGTATCACTTCGGACGAGCCGGCCCAATTAGTGCGTCAGCATATACATTTTATTTTGCGGCTCATCCGAAATGGTATAGGCTCACAGAATACCAGTATGAAACAGTAATTGTACTGTGTTTCACTGAGTGAGGATATCGGAGGCCGTTGAAATTATACCGTTTAAGCGTCGTTAAAAAAACTAACATCAAAACTAAAGAACGGATTGTGGCGTGGTTGTCCATGGGCGGCGGTAATCTCTTACCCGCCTGCTCCGTTGCCCGTTATACAATAAAAATATTAATAACAATACACATTACATAATTTATTTGTCACAAAAGTAGTACAAGGCACGGATGGGATAATAGATGCACCGCCCATGGACACGCTTTGTCCCTGCTGGGCTAAGTACGTTCTTTTTTGAACGTCCCCGAGTTATAATTGTTTGAAAATACCATTGCAAGCACCTGCTTCCAAAGAGTGGTAATGTGCATTAATAAATGTCGTAAAAAGGCTCACTTGTGGTAAGATAAACATCGAGGCGATACAGATGAAATTACAACATTAATTTTATTATTAAATTTATTTCCAGGCTAGTAGCGGTACCGAAACATACACAAACAGCGTTATACTTGGAACCATCTCCTGTCTACCAGCTATAATTAGTGGTATTCTAGTGAACAAAGTCGGAAAGCGAAACCTCTTTATCATCTGCGGGTTCATGACTACGTGTTTGACGCTAGGACTGCGTTGGACCAATTCGAAGATAACATTGGTCTCATTATTCTCAACCGATGTCGCTATCGCTACCTTGATGGCCAGTTTAACACAGACAATGGTGCTACAACATTTTCCAACATCGACCAGGTAAGAAGATAGATTAATAGCTGAGTTGCTTTTTTATGAAAACAATGAGGCAAATTTGCAGGAGACTCGTCGCGGGTGTGTTGGCTGCCTTTTAAGCACACTTTTTGCCGCTCTTTTTTTTGAAGGTCTCCAAGTCGTATTGGTTTGGTCTTATTGACCACGGTTAAATACAAAACGTCTGTATCCCCTCTATTTATTAAAACAAATTACATTATAGCGGACCGCCCATGGACAACCACGCTGCAAGCCGCACATTGCTTGTATTGCTGAATTCTTATGCCTATTAAGCGTTTTAATGCCGGTCTCCCAGTAATTTCACTCACTGACTCGGTACAATAACGATTTCACGCCGATATTCTGTCAACCCGTGTTGTCAGTCCAGACGATCCACGTGGTTCTCCCAAGATGGCAACTGTTTTAAGACATTCGCTGGGCCTCTGTGAAGCCATTCAAAAGACCAAGCAGAATAAAATTACTAATTCAGATCGATAATCGAACCCAAACCCATAGTGTGTATCATTAATAGAACGGATCGCAGTAATACTGTTGTTGATATACATATTAATATAAAGATACATAGAATAAATAATTTACAAGATAAGAAGTCATATTAAAAATTAGGTCTTTTATACAAACTAAAGAGTACTGTTTTTAAATGACTTGTGGACTATAAAAAAACAAATGAAACCTAAAGAAAGATTATAAAAGTATTGGCAATTCAATTGTATCACTTCTAAAAGAATAGACTTAGGTTTCAATTTGAAGTTTGTCTTACTTTTAAATAAGATAAAACGAAATTCACGGGTGCATCAAATTGATTTTTTGCCAACTTCAGAACTAATTTTATACCATTTTAAATGTCAGAAGAACTCTACGTGCACAGAAATTTCATCTGACAAAAGCTTTACAAGTTTTTGAGCTTAAAGCCTGAAACACTTTACATGTTATATTAAAACGCTTCGAAGTTTGAAGGGATCACATGAAAGGATAATATTATAGCAAAAGTTCTCGAGAATTTTGGACATTGCTATAGATATTTATTGACCCATATTTTTCTATAAAAAAATCCTTATTTATACATCAAAATATTATTACACCATAATTTGTTATACCTGAATTTTATTCTTTTTTGTTTTAAAGAAAAACTAAATTCGTAATTTTGAGATAGAAATGTATTTAAAAGACACAATGATGAATTGAGAGACGAATGCAATTCCAGGCTAAGAGCTACGAAAGAAGTTTACCTGAATGTTTAACATATTATATTTGAAACATATAAATAACATTCGTCGTTTTAAATTCTACGTATTGATTGGCTGTTCATTAGGGAGATAACAAAAAACTAAATCAACACGGTGGAATAAAATAATATAAAAGACTATTGAATTGAATTGAAAATATAAACGAAATATGGACCGTATTTAAAGTATGTGTCAATAATTACATCTATTTTAATTGACCTCGTAATTAAGTATAGAACATTCCAAATAATTAAATCTTCTTTTTAGAGCCTCCTAGCTAAGTGGTTTTAGAAGCCTACCACAAAGTGAGAGGTATCGGGTTTGAATTCCAGTCAGAAAATTAATTTATAAATTATTCGGTCTTTGGAAGGGCTTGACATTGGCCGGGCTAGTGTATTACCACTGTCGCAACCGTGGGAGAGCCATACTGAAGCATATATTGTCGTACAAATTGGCCAAGTTTGACCTAAGTAACGGGCTCACAGAATATTCAGCGAGATACGGTTCCACGGTATATTTCGCTGAGTGAATAAAGATATCTTCTTCATCAGCCCATTCAAGTCCACTGCTGGACATAGGCCTCCCCCAAAGACGCCCACCCGCTGTGATCTTGATATCGGAGGCCTTTAATAATATGCCGCAGAAACGGCGTGTAAAGCCAGAAACACAACCAAATCGAAGATTATGGTGCGGCTGTACATGGGCGACGGTGTTCTCTTACCATATAGTGGAATTCACCTGCTCCGTTGTTCGCTTTACCATATAAAAATGGGAAGGTAGAAAAGAAAACTTGTCTATTATCTCTTGAAAGTACACACCAACTAGATTTATTACGGAATACAAAAGTTGGGATCGAAAGTAAGGGTTATTTAGTGGAGACTTCGTATATTCTCCCTTCTTAACCCGATTTTCATAGACACGTCACGATATTTATCCTGAATACTATTGGGATTTCGATCTAGTTTCGTAAAAGGTTTTCATCGAAATCACCGCGTCGGCGTAATTAAAATCCCGTGCAAAATGAAATTTCAGTCATTTTAAAATGTGTTTCATACTTTATTTTTAATTAATTCCAACGTCATATGCGTAGGCTGATTTTACTTTATGAATTATATATTTTATCATCTCGAATTCAAGTTCAGTTGCATATACAGCCAACCAACGACTAAAACGTAATGCAGCGTGGTTGCCCATGGGCGGCGGTGAACTCCTACCATCAGGCACCTGCCTGCCACTTTATCCGCTGTTTAATAAAGAAATATGATATTAATTATACACGTATTACCGCCATTTCTATTTTTTAGCTTTAATTTATTTCCCAATATCATACATAAGTACCTAGGCATCTATTTTATTTTATTCTTCATGTAATAAATATATTTAAAATAAATAATTATTTCAATAAAATATTTCTATTTGATTTCACTTTAGGATGACTCAATTTTTGCTACCGTAAAGTACACAAGATACAATTATTTATTGAAAAATATGGCTTATGTTAATAATAATATATTATAATAATAATATTTACATACATAAGATGTTATTTTTATTATAGGTCATTGGCAGTAGGTATAGTTATGACCATCGGCCGTACTGGCAGTGTGGCTGGAAATATATTGTTCCCAGTGCTATTAGATCTGGGCTGCTCAGTGCCTTTCTTCTCGATAGCAGTAATAGGAGGCGGTAAGTAGACCAATCTCAATTCAATATCAAGTTTAATATACTCTTACAAGAAAACGTTGTTTGTTGACGTTTGACACCTCGGTGCGGGACCTTCTAGCCTCTGAAACGCTTGGCTTGATGCGCGTGGGCGGCACACCGCCTATTTAAGAGAAACGCAGGCAGCGCAGGGGCACTCAAGCTGATAGTCTCACGAGCCAAGCTGAAAGCCTCCCCAGAGGATAATAACATAAACTCAGATGGTACGGTTCTGCACTGCGATAACAACCGCGTTAAAAGTGGAAACGTGGACCTGGCTATTTTTTTTATTCTATAGCGGACAACAGAGTAGACGAGTCTCCTATATGGTAAGAACACCGCCGCCCATGAACAACCTCGCCACATTCCGCGCATTGGTTGTGTAACCGGCTTTTTACGCCGCTCAAGAGGCACTTTCAAGGGCCTCCGATATCCTCACTCCCTCTGCGAAACATAGTACTAGTTACACTGAGTATTCTGTGAGCCTGTGGTATCACTTCGGACGAACCGGCCCAATAAGTACATCAGCATGCAGCTATGTTGCTACTCATCCTGGTGAGCTACCGACCGGCTGCTCAGGCGGCCCATGACCCCGAGATGGCCCAAACCAAGGTTCGTGTCTCGCAGGACGCTCTTGCGCTTGTCGCGGCTAAAAATCAAACGCCGAAGCCTCGCCCCAAGAGACCATGATAAACGGTAAAGGCCGTTTGGCCGGCAGCACATAGCCCTTAAAAAAAGGAGCAGTTTTGCGTCTCGTAGATTGGAACTTTAAATGTTAAAAGAATACATCACGTGTATGTCTTCTCGGGTTTGTTGCCAAACTCCACCAAGGCGAATCGATAAATTTTATGAATTATTACCATATCAGGTAGATCTGAGAATTGTTGAGGTAATCGTATATATAATTGTGTGTCTTGAAAAATACATACATTTTTAAAATTTTCCAGCCACCTACAATCCACCGCTACTTTTTAAGTAACGTTATACTACGTTATACACTAATTTATTTGGCTAAACAAATTTGCCAGTAGCAGGGGTGTACATTTACTCCTTAAACACGTTCTGTGTCATATAATAAAAAAAAGTTTAATATTTGTTATCTGAGAACCTACAGTTCTAAATAAAAAAAATGTTGTTCAGCTTAGACTATACATTCTAATAATAGTGTGTAGACTATTAGACTACACGCTATTGTTCAACGATAACATAACTTCTATAAGTACTTTACTACTTTTACTTTACTTACTTTAATATATCTTAAGTCCAAGAATATTGAATTAAAGCATGAAAATCAGTCTTTACATTGTCATTCATCATCATCAGCCTATCAAGTCCACTGCTGGACATATGCCTCACCCAAGGACGCCGACCCATTCCGATCCTGAGCGATCTGGATCCAGCGGTTGCCCGCGACCTTCGTGAGATCGTCTTTCCATCGCATGGCAGGACGTCTCACTCTGAGCTTTCCGGTACGCGGTCGCCACTCGAGAACCTTTCTTTCCCATCGGTTGTCGGTTCGTCGAGCGATGTGGCCAGTCCACTGTCACTTTAACTTTAACACGACGGGCAATGTCGGTGAGTTTGGTTCGGCTGCGGATAACCTCATTTCTGATTTTATATCGCAGCGAGAGTCCGAGCATTGCCCTCTCCATAGCTCGCTGAGTGACTCCGTGCTTTTCCATCATCCATTGTCATTACTAAGAATAAAACATCTTGTTGCTTAAAACTAATATGAGATTTTATTGGACTTATAAACAAAAGATAATTACTCGATGAAATTGTGAATTTTTTTTGTCTGAAACCGTATTCTTTCTTAGAAAATTATATATTTAGATTAATATTATTAATTATTAATATTCTTATGTTACAGGTACGACTGCTTTGGCCTTTCTGATCTCATCGAAGTAGTAATAATTTCATATTCATTCAATAAAATTATAGTTATATAGTTTTTTATTTATTATTTTTTATTTCATAGCAGACAACAGAGCAGATGAAATCTCCATAATCTTAATATATTTCTGTGACCCATGTACAACTGCGCCACAATTGACGCATTGCTTGTGTGGCTTTATGTATGTTTTATTATATTTCGTATGTAATCAGTTAATATCTAAACTAAACTTGATATAGTCAGTATAGATTATTTATACTTAAGAGAAGGAAGTATGACGTCAAATTATGTTTGTTCCTGCCAAATTGAATGAGTATTTATATTAATTATTATGTGATGAAGTAGTTTGGAGCAATTTCGTTATATTGTGAAATTACAGATATTAAATTTGATTATGGTACGAATTATATTACAAATTTAATCTTAGGAGTGAGTTTTTAATTATAATTTATGTGTTATTTTATAATACATTTATATATATAGATTGTTTAAATGCGTAAGCTACAGAACTTTTAATTTTTTTTGTTAAATAGCAAATACCATAAGCAGGGTAAGTGCGTCGCCTTGATGATAAGAATTTTCGTCACAATCGCGAAACTGGTAGTGTGGTTTTTTTATACAACTGAAGTGGTATAATTTGATGGGTTTCCTCACCCACTTAATGAAATACAGTATAAGATTTACACTGTTATTCTATGAGCTTGTGGTATCACTCCGATCGACGCGGCTCTAAGTAGTACGCCAGTCTCTAGGTTCTTAGGCTGCAAATTTATTAATAAAACAAATCAATTTATATCATAACAAAAAATACGTCATTCATTTACTGTATAACATTAATAGTGACGTAATTCATGAATAAATCACAAGTCTGGTAATATGGCGAAATGTTTGTTTATATTAAAATCATTTTGGTAACATTATTTTTATGAAAATTGTGGCAAACGCGCAGGACCCTCAGCTAGGATAAGTGGTTCTCAGCCCATGGGCACTCCTAGCTTCGGCCGCGCATGCGTTGCCGACCTTTAAGAAATAAATACTCCTTTTTCTTGAAGGTCCCCAAATAGCATTGGTTTAGAAATACCTCTGTACAGTCAGTCTTTGTTCTTATATTAGGTCTTTACATATCAAATTATCGTTTTTTTCGTAACGTTAAATTTGTTCTCAACTATCTTCTCTTTGATTCGAAATTTATACATATATTTACTCCTGTATTTGTGTTTTGAAATCTGTTATTAATTTGTTTTTCCTCTTTCAGTTTTTCTTTGCGTTACTCAGTTTTGAAAATGGAAAACTTGAAATATTGCGTTATTTACGAGTACAAGTATCACCATAGCACCAGTGATATATATATAAACGGATCGAAGGATAAATATGTATGGCGGCGGTACCAAGAAAAGAAAGAGTGCGTTCTTTCGACCAAGAAAATTTGTAGACCAAAGTTGATAATGAAGACTATATATAGATTAAAGCTAGACGGCGATGTTTCAAAAGTGTTTTAATCCACTTGAAGCAAATGGGGCGGTGACAAATCTTGTATTTTGTGCTGCGCACCATCTCTCAGCCCACGTATTTCCAAACCAATACGACTTGGGGATCTTCAAGAACAAAGCGTATACATTCCTTAGAGGCCGGTAACGCACCCGCGCCGCTTGCCCTTGGCGAGCTTCCTGCTCGTTTTCCATCACTTTTATAAAAAAATGATCAAAACGCCAATTTCATATGTAAAGCTCTGATAAATTATTTTTGGTAAGCAAATAGGTAAGACGCTTGACTAAGTTTTGTTGAAAGCCTCATAAAATCTAACTAATTACTATAACACTAGAGTTAATGTCCTTACTGAATATTAATTCACAATGTCGTGTCATGACCTATAATGCATGTGTGTACTTTGAACTGTAAATTAATTTCATCCCTAAGCACATCATAAAAGTTCTACTAGAGCAGTCATTTATATTCATAAGAATTTCAAATATTCTAACCCAGTACCGTAAACCCTCGTAAGTGGTACAATTATGAATTAATGGTCTTATCAGCATAACACGAAGCGAGTTTCAAAGTCAGAAGAAGTCAGTTTCGATTCCCGGCCTGACTATATATTTTTTGGATATATATTTGGTCTCTCAAAGGCTTAGAATTTGCCTGCTGAGTGTTTTGAATGTTTGATATACAGTTTAAACTTCCTTGACCTTCGTGACCCAATGTAGATGCTGTGTAAAGACTAGACTTAGGATAACTGTTTATTTCTTAATATGCAGGAGGCCGAGAATGAACCTCGTGCTAGGACAGGGTCCTTCGGTTGAATGCTTAGTATGATTCACGAAGAGCATAATTACCACAGCAGCCTAAAGAAATTCTGCCGGCTGATGCTGTGAGATTTTAAATATTGAGAGTCCAGAGTTCAAAGTCAGGTTGATAAAAAATGACCTACAAGTGCGTAAAATTGTAATTCAACATTGATGAATATTAAGAGCACAAAACACAAAATTACTTTGACATTTATTAAGTATGTCATTGTATTTTAAATGTTTTTTGTTTGCGCTTCTCTCTTTAGATTATATATTTATACTAAAGATAACATAGAACCAGCAACTGAGTCTGTATCACTAAAACATATTTAAAACAAATTTCAACGGATGAACAAATAGTTGCGTAATTTATTTACGCAACGCAAAATATTATCTAAAGCTGATATAAACACTTGCTTCTACAATTTCCTAATTAGAAATAAAAATTGAGCGTTCTATTTAAATGAGGTCTTAGCGAAATTGTTTTGATGATAGCAATTAAAACGATTGTGTACTAGTTACAGTGTAGCATTCTTTCGTGTTGGCGTGGATTTTATACGCGTGTGGAATTATTGAATCTTACGTTGAATAAAAAAGTTATTCAGTTGTTTAAATATGATTGAGCTGGATATAGTAGACGGAGTGGAAAGTATGTTGAATTTCACATATTGTAGTGTTGTGTCTGTCTGTGAATTTTTAGCAATGTTCCAATTTAGAACAGTAGCGGCTGTAATTGCATTAGTGTGTGTTTCTCTCGTATGTGTTAATACGTATGTAATTACAATTAATGGGATATAAATATATTCTTGTAAGTTTTCATATTTTGAATAATAAAATCTGGTGTATACTTTCACTTATATTGTGCACTAATACTATTATAAACTTGGGATTGTTATAGGTAAGAGCGTACCTTTCCGTAAAAGACCGGTCACGCATTTGCGATCCAGCTGGGGACGCGGTTGTCCATGGGCGAAGGATAGCTTGTACTAGGTGGGCCTTCTGCTTAAATGCCTTCCTATATTCATGAAAATAAGTGATATTGACGCTCTCTTAAGGAATTAATAAATTACTTCAATTTAAATTAAAAATACATAAATTACAAAAAAAATATGGTAGGCAAAATACATCTAAAGACTGTGTAAAGTTTATGGGGGTTTCTTGAGCTTATTTTGCTTATTATGTATGCCACAGTTTATGATTTAAAATCAAAACTATGCCTAATCTGTAATTACATGGAGTTGATTTATATAAATATACAATGAGGTGTGTCGTCTACCCAAATACATAATACTCAAAAAATAAAGTTTTAGTAAGATACTTTTCAGACGTAGATCTAAAGCCTCTTACTAATGTTTCAACGTATTTTCCAGCTGAAAATGAATCGAAAAAGCCGACAGATATGGAAGAAGTGAATTCAGCATTGAAGGAATGTGGTTTTGGCAAATTTCATGTTAGGCTACTTTTCGCATCATTTATCGGACATACAGCTGGCGTGGTTGCATCAGCAACTACGCCGTACTTGTTACCCATTGCTGAATGCGATTTGGGAATGAGCTTAGTGGAAAAGGGAGTTCTGAATGCAATACCTTATGTGGGTGAGTATAGTTTAAGGCGTCATTTGGCGAGATTGGCGATTTTTTTAGGCATCAAAAATGTTCGCTAGGAACGCTGTGCAAACAATAATGGAATACAAAATGTAGATGGAACAATAGTAATCAAAAATAATAAAAACAACAAACCTAACCTAACCTAAAAACAATGCAGTAGGCACATAAAAAAAGAAAAGTACCTGGATCAAAGGTTGACAAAAAACAATATAATAAAGAAATAATAATGTTATAAACTTGAAGAGCAAACGCGGCGTGGGATGTCCACCCACAAGGTGGACGGGCGACCTTAAAAAGGTTGCAGGAAGACGCTGGATGCGCGTCGCCTTCGACAGGTATTCATGGAAGTCCATGGGAGGCCTATGGCCAGCAGTGGACGTTTTACGGCTGAAATGATGATGATGATGCTGAAACTTGAAGAGAACTCAAGTTATTGTAACAATAAATTAAAAAGCCTAACCTAACCTAAAAACAATGCAGTAAACACATACTCTAGAATATCCTCTCTTCAAAGTACACAGAATTCTCTAATAGCATTTTTAGATATTGCTTAAATTTATCTCGAGAATATATAAACTAATATTTATAAAATCAAGGAGTATTCTAAAGTAAAGTCTAACAAATCAATTAAATATTCAGCAGATTTTACTACAGTAAAACTACTAAATACTACTGTATATGTATGTTATGTTAATCACTCTTTGTAAAACCAATAAGTATTCAATTACGTATAAAGACGATCACGATCATTATCAGTATAAATTAAATGTAGAATTGTCCAAAAATTTCAAATTACTCTGGTATGTGTAATGTTGTATAGTACTGGGACATATTAGTTCTATAAAAAAATACTTTTTCACTACAGTACATTTATTTATAGATAAAGATCACATTTTACTATAGTAAATGTTTTAATTATTATTCAATGGGTGATGTATGTTATAATTCTTTGTGAATAATTAATAATTCTTATTGACTTGTTGGTGCCACTAAAACGGACATTTGTTTCTACTAAGAACTTAAAAACACTAAAAATAATTGTTTTTTTGTATATAGTGGCTTTTTGGATATTTAAAAAATAATGAATATTTACAATATATTCAAATTTAATTTATTTTAATCAACATCAGCCCATCAAGTCCACTGCTGGACAGAAGCCTCCCCAAAGACGCCTACCTATTACGATCTTGAGCGATCTGGATGCAGCGGTTGCCCGCGACCTTCATAAGATCGTTATTATTATTATTATAGGATTAATTCAAAAGTCTCTCGTTTAATGTTAGGTATGATAGCGTCGTGTGTAGCGGCGGGTTTCCTAACAGACACGTTTGGACGCAAGAAATTTCTCCTATTGGGTTTCGGGGGCCTTTTCGTGTTCACAATTACTTCAGCCCTCAGTCAGACGTATGGAGTTTTAATCACGTCTAAATTTTTTGAAGGATTTTTGCAAGTATTTTTTCTACATTATAATTTTGAATAAAACTTATCTATTTAGTTTACATAGATTTTTTTATGGTATAGCGGACAACGGAGCAAATCGGTCTCCTATATAGTTAGAGAATACCACCGCCCATGGAAATCCGCGCCATAGTACACGCATTGGTTATATTGACAGCTTTTAACGACACGTAAGCGGCACTTGTAAGGGCCTCCGATATCCTCACTCACTCAGCGAAATACAGTAGAAGTACCGTTTTAAGTACAACTACCATTTCAGACTGAGTATTCTATGAGCCCGTGGTATCACTTCGGACGAACTGGCCCAATCAATGCATCCGTATATTCTTCAGCATGGCTTTCCCATTAAGACACCCGTGAGTCAGTGTTATTACACCCGTCTGGTCTCTGTTAAATCACATTCCAGAGACTGAATAAATTATAAATTAAAATATGATTTGTCCGGACCGGGATTTGAACCCGATTCCTTTTAGCTATGAGCTTAGCCTATCAATAAATTCATATAGATTCATAGAAAATATTAATAATACATAAAGATACATAAAAAGCCCTTTCATATCCCTTGTTATCCAGTAATCTAAACAAAACCGTTCACTATATTTACATCAATACTTCTGAATAAGTATAACATTATGCGACATTTTATTGCTTTCAAGCTATGAATGAGCCTTTAAGGCTTTATTAAATTCTCCAAGCTACAATCTTCGTTATTTAGCTTAGGATTTTACCGAAGGATTAAAGCAAGGAAATTTTCACTGACAATCGAATTTGTTGTAACATTTTTCAGATTCGCCATGTCATTCAGTCCCCTTCTAGCACTTACCTCAGAGTTCTGCCATCCTGATATAAGAGATAGAGTGATGCTGATCCAATCATCTTTCGTTGCTCTAGCACAAGTTATTGTAGCCTTAAAAAGTTGGGGAATACTAAGTTTTGATTGGAGCGCGACGCTGTTTAATGAATTCTTTGGTAAGTTTATATGTAGTACTATACAAATTTTGGTGACTTACCTGAAAAGAAAAAAAATCGATTAAAATTCATTGTTTTTTATATAGTATAGCGGAGACGGAGCAAGAGGGACTGTTATATGATAAGGCCTCCGATATTCTCACTCACTCAGTAAAACACAGTAGCAATACCGTTTCAAGTTTAACTACCATTCATTCACTGAGTAATTAATGACTCTCCCAAGGGTGAAAAACTTGTTAAAAATTATTTAGATTTAATAGTTACAAATTAATACCTTGTTTGAATAAATTATAATATTTAGTAATAATATCTTAAAATAATATTGTGGTGGAGTAGCCTAAAGTAGTTTTAGCATTTACATAAATAATAATGGGCGTTCAAGTGGCATTTATCGGACACAGGATTGACATATTCAAACTGGTTCTCGAGAATTAACCTCGAAACTAACCGCATTTCATTAAGAGAATCAAATGAGGTACACGATATTAATTTTACCCCATTTTTAATTTCAGTTATTCATATATGGAACTTCTATTTGCTTATATTTTCCACTTGGTCGTTATTCGCGACAGTTTTATACGCATTTTTGCCGGAAAGTCCTAAGTATTTTGTAACACAGCAGCGATATAAGGAGGCAAAAAAGGTTTTGATTCAAGTGTACAAAGAAAACACTGGAAAATCAGCCGATACTTTTAAGGTATTATAATTTTTAATATAGTCGAAAAAAAACTTACATATACCTTATATATGAGTTTTTTTTCGACTACATACGACAACGTAGCTTTCTATTAGTGAAAAAAATTTTCGGATTCGTTCAGTGAATCCAGAGATTATCCTCTAAAACTTCACAAGTAATAGTTTTTGTAAAAGTCCTTAGTAACAAAAATATCTACTTTAAAATGATACTCACAACCGTTTAACTTTGTTTTAAAATATTCCTTTCAGTACGTCAATTTGTTTAAAGACAAAACAAAGTGCAGTTCTAAAAATAGAGAGGAAACGACTATGAAAGACACGCTAGCTAAAGGTTTCGAAAATATTAAACCTATTTTCAGGAAACCCTTGTTATTCTATCTCTTGTTCTTTTGTTCCATAAACTTCTTTACAATGCAACAGTAAGTACGATGGCTCTGAATAACGAAACTAAAATTCATGCAATTTTAAAAACTTCAGATCGCTGAATCTACTGAAACTTTTAAAAGAATGAATTAATCGTTTGAGTTAGGTTTCAGTTGCGGATTTCTTTCACATTGTTTTTATTTTATAGCGACTTACATTGAATATTAAAATATTTTTATAATATAACAAGAAATAAATTTATATATTAAGAAAAACAATTCCTTACACATAAAATAGTTTTGTATTAAGTATTTATTTAGTTTTTCTTTACATTGACCATATAAAATGTTTATCTTATATTTAATCTAGTATATATGATTTTAATGGGCAAAGCTAAAATTAATAGCTTACAATATTTAATACCATTAAACAAAATAAAATCAACAATAATAAATGTTATGACATTTTCCTGTTTGTAAAATTCAAACATAAGAAATAAAGTCAGCTTTAACCTAAAATTGTTTACAGATACAACGTATTAAGACTATGGTTCCCTCAATTGTCAACAATTGTTGAGCACTATAGACAGGATGGTAAGGACTTGTGTCAAATGCTAGACACATATACGGGCGATTTAAGATGGAGAACGATGAATGCCACCACTAGTATACCCGACTGTGTTCCTGTGAGTACTTTTCTTCTGTTACGGAGGCAGCCTTCTTGAATATAATACATATTCAACTTTTTTTAAAATTTAAATTTTTATGTTTAACAGGGCTTATGCTTCACAGTATTACCTGTTTTATGGAATCGGCGACAAACGAGCATGAGGCTCACCTAGGAGAATGGTCCTCCGCCCATGGACACCCCCAGTCTTTGCATAGCCGCGGCTGCGTTGCCGGCCTTAAAACTATATACATGACTGTGTATAGAAAACCTAGCAGTATGTTGTGAATTTAAAAGTAGAAGGTTACAATGAACTTCATATTTAAAGTTTGGAAAGTATATACTATGTACTTCAACAGTTTGTTAATTATTTAAAGATAAATTGTCCTCCAAAATAAAAATAAAAAGAAAATTAAACATAATATTTTTTTTAAAGCTTTAATATAATTTATATTGAGTAATTAATTTTCCCACCACGCGATGGACAGACGATCTCGTTAAATTCGCGGGCAACCGCTGTATCCAGATCGTTTAAGATCGTAAATATAGGTAGGCATCTTTGGGGGAGGCATATGTCCAGCAGTGAACTTCAATAGACTGATATGATGATGATGAATTTATTTTAAAAGTAAAATAGATATGTTCATAACACTTAGTATAAAATTTTGTTTGGTTTAAAAATATCGTAATTTTTATAAGTTCTATCCAGTTATGTCAATTTAAGTTTCTGTAAATTGCGATGAAAACAATATCTTCGCCAGGTTCGTAGCGGAACTGAGACCTACTTAAACGCAGTGATTATAGGTATCATCTGCTTAATACCAAACATACTAACAAGTTTAATCGTCAAACATGTTGGCAAGAAGAATCTACTTATATTGTGCGGGCTTATATGTGTCGGGTGTACTCTGGCATTAAGATGGGCAGTATCCAAGACGGAACTGGTAACATTCTATTCCACAGTCGTGTCTTCTGCCAGAGCAATGATCAGTCTCACTCAAGCAATGGTGCTAGAATATTTTCCTACAAGTGGCAGGTAATAAATTATATATACATTTAAATTCTGTATTAAGTATGATAGTAGGAGAGCCTCTTATCTTTAATAAGTCTACCATGAAGCGAGAGGAATCGGGCTTGAATTCCGGTCCGGCCAGTTATAAATTATAATTTAATTTATAATTAATACGGTCTTTGGAAGGGCTTGACAGTGGCCGAGCGAGTGTCTTAATACGGTCGCTCCCGCGGGAGGGCCATGTTGAAGCATATGTTAATGGCTCACAAAATAAACAACGTGAAATGGTAGTTGTACTTGAAACGGTGCTTCTACTATGTTTCGCTGAGTGAATGAGGATATCGGAGGTCCTTACAAATGCCGCTGGAGTGGCGTAAACGAAAACACAACTAATGCGCGGAATGTGGCGCGGTTTTCCATGGGCGGCAGTGTTCTCCAACCATATAAGAAAATCTGCTTGCTCTCTTGTGGGTCATGCTATAAAAAAATATATTTCTGAAATATAACAAAACCATGATATTCTTGAAAATAAACATTAGTAAAAATAGCTTAAATTTTGTTTTAAATCTATTCATATAGTTCTAACACATTTCCGTTTTAGGTCTTGTATTAGAAACATTTAGTTTACTTTCCTAAGTGGTACACTTCATATCCCAGAATTAATTTACTGTATTATGTATGAATTATATGAAATATTTGTATGTCATTTATTTTTAAAATTTTAGTTTTTAGTATTTTTTTAAATTGAAAAGTAGAATCTATAACGCATCCACGATTCTGTAAGGGGTTGGCGGGTGTCTATGGGCAGGGAACCGCTTCTTCTAAGTGAAACTTCTGCTCGTTTGATCTTTTGTGACGATCCATTCAGAAGGCGTGAAGGCCTTAAACCTGCATAAAACTTTATTTTTTTCCAGATCATTAGCAATTAGTTTTATAATGATGTCCGGACGAACTGGTACCTTAGTGGGCAATATAATGTTTCCAATATTACTTAGTATGGGATGTGTCATTCCCTTCTTTACATTGGCTGGGCTTTTGATTGGTAGGTACTATTAGTAATGCATCATTATCATAAGAAATATTATATACTAAATTATCTAGAAAAACTATTTAAAACTGACAAAAATATTAGTTACTAGTGATTGTACAAAAATGTTTTGAGTTGGACAACCCAATGTTAATGAGTGTGAAGAATGTATTCTGACTGACTCTCAGACTCACCCGATATGCACACTAAATTTCATAAATATTCAAAGAGTTTCGGAAGAGTCAAACACCGGTACACGATTTAATTTAATAACGACTAAATTTTGTTTTCAGGTATAACATCATTATCTATATTCTTACCGGCAAAGCAGAGAAAATAATACTTCAGAACACCGCATCCTCCAGTAACAGTAGTGTTATAATTACTATTTTAAGCAATTGGTAAAATGGCTTATTAAATATATTAGATTTATTATAAAATTATACTCATGTTTTACTTTGAAGATTTTATAATTTTAATAATTGGTTTTTTCATTCATTTTCCAAAAACATGTAAACGAATCAAAGGAAAATTCTCAATTGTTAGGCGACTTCTGAAGGATGTTTTTTGATTCAGATTTACTTTTTCGACTGTGATGCCACTTGTGAACTCATACCAAAAAAATTTTATAGACAAATTGGTAGCCAAACAATTATTATGACCACTTCATATGCCG
>DWCF01001174.1:0-33319 GCA_018230265.1 Delias oraia
TTCGTGCGGAACGTGGACCTTCACTTTGATCTGGAGATCCCGACAATAGCCCAATGGATGAAGCGGGCGACTGAGCGATACTACGACAAGGCAAAGTCGCACCCTAATCAGCTAATACGTGACAGCGTCAAATATTTCGCGTTCCTATTGAAACAAAAGTGCCCGTCGCACCGATGGCCAATATACATATTAATCGATCCGGACGATGGCATCAAAGTTGCTAACAACAAGCTTTTAGCCTCCATCGAGGAGAGGAAAATACAAAATTCAAATATTAGGGTTCTGTGTAGGGACCGCGGTAAAAACCGCCCCCGCCGGAAGCCCACAAGTCCGCAAGAAGCTGTAGAGGCTTTATGCCGACAGCGATAGTCAATTCAAAAAAAAAAAACAAATGAACTTAATCGTAATACTTTAGTCAGGTCTTAATTAAAAGGGCCATGACTGCGAGCTGCGCCTAGCCACACCCCACCAATGCAACACCACTACTACTACCGGCCGATTTTTTGGGCGCTAATGGGCCCAACCCAATTATCGCTCTGTTTCCACAGGACGCGGACCTTCCCTTTCGCTTGTAAATGCGTCAAGCGCGTCAAAATAAGATTTCATGTTGACGTAATACAATATGAAATATACTATATAACTATTTTCTTATTCGACTTTACATTTAATATTTGACAATCCGGAGACGGATTTAGTATGAATTAATTTTTTTTGTCGATGTGTTTGAATTTAGGTAAATAAATAATTTAAAAAATTACAATTAAATAAAAATGAGTGAAAATAACATCCAGAATGGGTTACCAGACGACCAACCCCAAGAAAAAACAGCCAAACAATTGGAAAAAGAAGCAAAAAAGGCCGCAAAATTAGAAAAGTTAAAGGCGAAATTAGATAAAAAGAGTGCTGCGCCAGCTATGACAAAAGAAAAAACTGAGGTTAACTCATTAAATCTTATAAACATTTAGTATTCAATTTTGATAAAGTTTTAGATATATTTATCTTAAACAGTGGTTATTTTTAAGGTTATACAGTATGTGAACAAGAGAAAGGATTTTTTTTTATTGACGTGTATTGTTACGGTGTTGCATCATTTCCACTTAAAAAACAGATTTTTTGTTGTTAAATTTCAATAGTCTAACTTATTATTAAATTGTAATAGTTTCTGTAAGATTTAAGTTATTATATGTTAACCAAAATTCTTAAATATTCAGACTGCGGCTACATTATGCTACTTAGAATCACATGTTTTGTGTTTTATATTAATAGAAAAAGGCAAAGGAAACAAAAGAAGGTGCAGTATATACAGCTAATACTGCTGATGGTGACAAGAAAGACATTAGTGGACCAATGCCAGATGCCTACAGTCCTAAATATGTGGAAGCAGCTTGGTATGCCTGGTGGGAAAAACAAGGATTTTTCAAACCAGAATATGGGGTAATTAGTATGAATTTTTCTGTCTGTTTGTAATTATTTATATTATTAGATGTTATAATTTTATTTATGTATAAGTAAAATGTGCTTATTAATGTGAAATAATACCAAAGTTTTAGGTTTTTAATAATTAATTATAGTAATTATTTCAAAACATACATTTTTTAGAAAAAATCTGTGTTGGAACCAAACCCTAAGGGTCAGTTTGTGATGGTGATTCCACCACCAAATGTCACAGGCTCTTTGCATCTTGGCCATGCGCTAACTAATGCCGTTGAAGATACCATTACAAGGTGGCACAGGTAATAATATTTTATCTAGTAATAATAATTTTATGTTTGCTTCAAATAATTCTTGTTTTACATATGACTCTTTTAAAAGTAGGTATTGTAAATTAAGATATTTATAATATTTAGATATTTATAATATTTTAAAATATTTTTATTTTATAAGATACATCTATAAAAGAAATAATATTTTAGAATGAATGGTCGTACAACACTGTGGAACCCAGGATGTGATCATGCTGGTATTGCAACCCAAGTGGTTGTGGAAAAGAAACTATGGCGTGAGGAGAAGAAGACAAGACATGAGTTAGGAAGGGAGGAATTTATAAATCGTGTATGGAAGTGGAAAGAAGAGTAAGTATTGGTTCATGTTTCCTGCTCTATGCAATAATATAAATAAAGTATATATTTTATAACTTGCATTGTGTATGTTCTAAAGAAAACTAAACTTAAGTATAGAAGCAAAAACATTTATTGGTACTTTTTATTGTATAGCGGACAATGGAGCAAGTTTCCTATATGGTAAGAGAACATCGCCGCCAATGGCTAACAGCGCCACATTCTGAGTTTTAGTTGTGTTATCGGCTTTTTGATCCAGGATTCGAATTGGATATATCTCGGTTCACGGTAGACTTATAAAACCACTTAGCTACAAAGCTCTAAAAATGATTAATGTTGAAAAATAATGTTAGAGTGGAGACTACGGACCGGCAAGCGCAGCGTGGGACGTCCACCCACAATGTGGACAGACGACCTTATAAAGGTCGGTGGAAGACGCAGTTCGTCTTCGACACGTATGCATGGAGGTCGAAAGGGAGGCCTATGTCCAGCAGTGCACGTTTTACGGATGAAATGATGATGATGACTTGTGAGGAATAATTCAATTTCAGAAAAGGTGGACGAATTTATGAACAGCTTAGATCCCTGGGATCATCTTTAGACTGGTCTCGGCAACGGTTCACAATGGATGCGACCATGTGTAAGGCTGTTAATGAAGCATTCATAAGATTACATGACGCCGGAGACATATACAGGGCGAATAGACTTGTGAACTGGTCTTGTACGCTGAAAAGTGCCATTTCAGACATTGAAGTTGATAAGCTTGAGTTAACGGGGCGTACTTTTTTGGCTATACCCGGGTGTGATTCTAAGGTAAGAAGAAATTTTATTTTGAGCTGGTGACAACGGAGCAGGTGGGTCTCCTATATGGTAAGAGAACACCGCCGCCCATCACCAACCGCGCCACAGTCCGCGCTTTGATTGTGTTGCTGGCTTTTTACGCCACTTAAGCGGCATTTTTAAGGGCCTCTGATATTCTAAGTGAAACACAGTAGAAGCACAGTTTCAAGTACAACTACATTTTTACGTTGAGTATTCTGTGAGCTCGTGATATCACTTCGGACGATCCGGCCCTATTAGTGCGTCAGCATGGCCCGTTCACGGATGCTTGCCGAGATCATATTTTTATGGTGTATCGGGCAACGGAACAGGTGGGTCTTCTCTATGGTAAGATACTGTCGCCCATGTTCAACCTCCGTGCTCCAGTTGTGTTGCTAGCTTTTTTCGCCGCTTGATCAGTATGGTTTCAAACGAGTGTTTATGTAAATTAGTGAGAGATGTAAAAGAAGAAATTTCCTTATCAATTTTTGGTCTCGTTAATTCATATAAAATAGAAAAAGGCAGTTTTATTTAAATAACACTTCAGGCTGGCGATCGCTGAGCTATTTCAGTCACGGATCGCTAGGAATTCAAGGACAGCTTTTATGGACCCCTTAGTTAAATAAACAGGAAAAAATTAGATTATTAGCATTAACGTATGGTCAAGAGATGACACCTCGGACCCCCGGGAGTCCGAGGACCACAGGTTGACACTCCTTTAGGCCAATAATATTGTGATTTTAATATTGAATTTTTATGTTCAGGTGGAATTTGGTGTGCTGGTACACTTTGCATACAAAGCTGAGAACTCTGATGATGAAGTGGTTGTAGCAACCACCCGTGTTGAGACGATGCTTGGTGATGTTGCCGTAGCCGTGCATCCTAATGATGAGAGGTGTGTTCATCATTTTTAATCATAGTTTATTTTTTTTATAGTATGGCGGACACCGGAGCAGGTGTGTCTTCTATTTGGAAAGAGAACACTGCCGCTCATGAGCAACCGCGCCACAGTCCGCACAATGGTTGTGTTGCCGGCTTTTCACGCCGCTTAAATGGCACTTTTTAAGGGCCTCCGATATTGGTGCTAAAGTTAATGCTGATCACATGCTTTAAAAATATATCGGTAATTTTTGTACATTCTTAACTAAAAATTTTGATGTCAAGAAATCACAGCCGGCTGTAGATAACAGCCCAACAATCCACGTCTCGATAGTGTTGCCGGGTTTTTACGCCTTCCATAGGCGTCCGGTGTTCTCAGTCGCTTCCAAAACTAAGTAATCAACTACTTCGTCAAGAATATTTATTTTTTATGCTTTTTTTAGGTATAAACATTTAATAGGAAAAATGTTGGTACATCCGTTTGTAGATAGAAAATTGCCTGTCATTTCTGATGAGTACGTTGATATCGCCTTTGGAACTGGTATGTACTTTTTAAACTATGTCCCATATAGATGTCCCGTGGCAGAATTACAACTTGTAGATAAAAAAAGACGTTAGATGTTTAAAAAAATGAATGTACTGTATGGTAGTATACATAGCTGGGCACCGTTAATCAAATAATTAACATCGTTAATCGTTGATCGGTTACAAAAAAAAGTTAACTTCGTTAAACGTTAAAGCGTTACATTTCGACAGAATTAACGCAAGTGAAAGTTAATCCGTTAATATGTGTAAAATTGCATTTTTATAGTTGCATTAGTGCACTTATAAAATTATTGTTTAGCGCTTGAAGGTAGGTATAGCAGTTTTGTAATTAAACTGAGTGACAGAACTGAAAAAATCATCGTCAAACATCATCATTTTTTTGTTGTCTTGTTCAGTTACTCGCAATGCTCTAACCGCCACTTAAACTGTCACTATACTGCTGTTATACGTTTCCAACCATATCAACGGAACTTTAGGTGAAATGCCGCGGCTAGTAGGCACTGTTTACCACTCAGGTGTGCTCCAAACCTTTTCTTTATGCCAATTAATAGGGCATTGCCTAAAGCTCTGCTATTTAGTAGATGCATATATTTCATATTTTTTAACTTATAGACAGTTTTTGCAATCGTCGATAGTAGTGATTCGAGATATGCTGAGAGATATATGAGATATATCAGAGAGCTTCTCCTTGTATACTGAACGTATCGAGGATTTTGGAAGGATGGAATTTCGGAAAGTATTGAGAAATGTAAAAATAATGTAGTAAACAATATTAACTGCTTAAAGTATCACAAAAGTACAGACATAGCCTTTATTGAATTCTTTAAACTGATAAGATCATAATTTAATGAAATTTTTACTTGTACAGAGAAAAAGTACTTTAGAGATTGGGCAATAGCGAGAATTCACAAAAGTTATAAGACTTATGTCATGAAATAAATGTTTTTAAAAACAGGTGCCGTAAAAATAACTCCTGCGCACGACCAGAACGACTATGAAATCGGGAAGCGACACAAGTTGCCCTTCATCAACATATTTGACGATGAAGGCAAAATGTTGGATAACTGTGGAAAGTTCTCTGTAAGTTTCTTTATATATATTGAAATCAATGGTTATATGGTTGTTGAAGTGAAACTTCTTTGGGCGGGCTTGGTGATGGGTGGTTCAATATTTTTATTTATTTTCTTATTCTATAGCGGAAAACGGAGCAATTGGGTCTCCTATATGGTAAGAGAACACCGCCGTCCATGGGCAACTGCGCCACATTCCGCGCTGTGGTTGTGTTGCCGACTTTTTACGCTTAAGCGGCCACTCATTCTGCGAAACACAGCACAAGTACCGTATTCTGTGAGCCCGTGGTATTACTTCGGACGAGCCGGCCCAATTAGTGCGTCAGTATATACTTCAGCATGGCTCTGGCTCCTGTGCGACAGTATTAAGACACTCACGCGGGCACTGTCAAGCCCTTCCAGAGACCGAATAAATTATAAATTAAATTATAATTTAAAATTGTCCGGACCCGTGTTCAAACCCGATACCTGTCGCTTCATGCTACACTTTCAAAACCATTAAGCTACGAGGCTCTCGATATTTTAAGTAAGTTTTATTACTTATAATTGTACAACACTTCCACGTAGCAAGCAATTACGTAGTACCTCAGCACCTACGTAGCACGTAGCACCTCCCCATATTCTATTTCCACGGGCCAATCAGGAACTCTATACAGCTCTGCTGCATCGACAATTGTCAGCCTTCGTCCCATTGGTTCGCACGCTTAAGAAAATACATTTTCTTTACATATGTTTTGTTTAAATTTGTAGGGTAAGAAGCGTTTTGATGTACGTCGTGAGATAATAAAGGCCTTGGAGGAGAAGAAATTGTATCGGGAGACCAAGGACAATCCAATGGTTGTACCACTTTGTAGTCGTTCCAAGGATGTGGTTGAGCCTATGCTGAAACCGCAGTGGTAGGTTTTTTTAAAATTAAAATCAAGCCGGAGGCTTACCTAAGATACGCGGTCCTCCGCCCATGGATACTCTCCACTGGGTCGCTGGTGCGTTGTCGGCCTTTTGCGGATAGGTAGGCTTTTTTTTGTCGTATTGGTTTGGAAATATCTCTGCAGACAGAGTACATAGAGTAGTAGTATGTGTTAAATATGTCGTAAAAACGCTCAGTTGTGGAACGACAAACATCGAGGTTACCCATATAAACATGTTTGCTACCTATAACTTACAAAAACTCTAAGATAGATTATTAACTGAATGTCAGGGTTTCTTTAGTTTCGAAATGTTTTTTTAAATATGACTCTATTTTCATAGTAGACATAATGAACAAAATTATTTACTGTAATTGAGATGTATAATCGTATGTACATACCTAAAACAAAGAATAGTTATTTTTTATGGTATATGGAGCAGGTGGGTTTCCTATATGGTAAGACAACACCGTCGTCCATGAGTAACTGCGCCACATTCCGCGCTGTGGTTGTTTTGCCGACTTTACGCTTAATCGGCATAATTTTAAAGGCCTTACTTGGCGAAACAGTACAAGTACCGTTTTACGCTGGGTGTTCTGTAACCGTCATATCACTTCGGACGAGCCAGCCCAATTGGTGCGTCGGCATGGCTCTCTCATGGGTTAAATTAGTTACTGAATTTAAGAGGTAGGTGACTATTTTCCAGGTATATCCGGTGCGACAAAATGGCGTCGGATGCTATCAAAGCTGTGAAGAGTGGTGAGTTGAAAATTATTCCTGACGCTCACGAGAAAACCTGGTATCATTGGATGGAGAACATCCGAGATTGGTGTATCTCCAGACAGCTATGGTGGGGTCACCAGATACCTGCGTATAGAGTTACATTACCCGACCAACAGGTACATTATAAAAAAAGTCATAATAACTTATTAATGTTTTTTCTTAGTTAAATAGAGATATACATACTTAAATAGTTCCAATAAATAAATTTTCCTAGTAATTAAGAGAGGTTTGGTACGAATAATTATGTATATATATACATATATATATTATATACATATATATATATACATATTAGTTATTCAAAGTTACTTAAAATAAGTATGTTATGTATTGCAATGTTTCATTGCAAAATTATGAAAACTTGACCGTTTTTGTATGAAAGAATATTTCGCTCTGTGAGTTGCGACACATATATTGAAAATCATTTTCCTAGACAATAGGCATGAAAAGAACATAGATAAGTACAGACTATAGATAAACGACATATTAATGATGACTAAAATTGATAAAAGGGTATCGAAGAGCGAGTGTACGTAAAGCCGCACCGGCGTCGCACTCGCTCGGGTCGGAGGAAAGCGTCGAGACGAACGCGCACGCAAAACTCACGAACACGTGTACGTACACATGTGACCGTTAGCTTGTACGCACGAGATATAGCTTCGCACTTTTGTGTTGTGTTTATGCCAGTAGTTTTACCGTTTTGCCTTTTGTATGAAAATGAAGCTCAATTTTTAATGAATCTAAAGTTTGTGTATAAAATTTTTTTTATTCTATAGCGGACAACGGAGCAGGTGGGTCTTCTTCTCCTATATGGTGAGTGAACACCGCCGCCCATGAACAACCGCGACATACTCTGCGCCTTAGTTGTGTTGTGTTTTAGTTGTGGCCTCCGATATCCTCACTCACTCTGCGAAACACAGTACAAGTACCGTTTCACACTGAATATTCTGTGAGTCCATGGTATTACTTCGGTGCTAACTCAGCTATAAAGGATTTCTATAATTTTCCTTGTCTCATTCCATCCCATAGTTATATGTTATAAGCTCCGATGTAACTGTTAGAGAAGCTTTTAAGTTTTCATTGAATTTTCAGAGGATAACGAAGCTGTTAAGTGTCCTTATGATATGAGAACACAGTTCCCCATGGACATTGCATGTTAATGCTGTTTATGCTCTCATTTTGTTGCCGGCTTTTTTATGTTTATTGAAGAACAACCAAGTTACATTTTAACGCTTTAACATAAGAGTTAACAAATTAAATCATAATAATAATGTAATCTTCGACGTTATTCAGAGATTAATGGATGCATTATAATAATTTTACTTGCCATTGAGCGACGAATCAAACTAAATTGACCTCCCCAAGGTGCATGCACGCTGGATGCAGGTCGCCTCCCACAGGTATTTATGGAGGTCCAAAGGGGAGGCCTATGTCCAGCAGAAACGATAATGATGATGATGGCCTCCTTGTTGTGCATTTACTGGTATTCTATGAAGCCTGGACAAGCATGCCCAATATGTGCGGCACATGGCTCGCCCACGGGAGAAACTGTTTTAGTATTATAGAATTCAAGTGTGAATTCAAGGCTTTATATGTAGACAGCTAATTGTTATACGTTTTTAGATCTTGTAGGTTTTTTCTCGTATATTGCATAACGTTATTGCCACAATTCATTCCAGGATGAGGAGCTATGGGTATCAGCCCATTCGGAAGACGAGGCCCGTAGAAAGGCAGCGGAGAAGTTCAGCGTGGCCCCTGAAGATGTCTCCTTGAAACGAGATGAGGATGTTCTGGATACCTGGTTCTCATCAGGACTCTTCCCGTTCTCGGTCTTTGGCTGGCCGGATAACACTGAAGATTTATTGGTACTTATTTTATGGTATAGCAAACAACGGAGCAGGTGGGCCTCCTCTATGGTAAGAGATATCGCTCGTGGACAACCGCGCGACAGTCTGCGCTTTATTAGTGTTGCCGGCTTTTACGCCGCTTAAGCGGTATAATTTCAAGTGTATCCGATATCTTTCCTCACGAAGTGAAGTATACATACTTCACTTCGTATGTATGTGGTATTCGATGACCACGTGGTATCAATTCTAACGAGTCGGTCCAACACCGCTTAAACGGCAATTTTAAGGGCCTCTGATACCCTTACTCACTCAGCGAAAGACAATACAAGTACCGGTTCATGTACAACTACCGTTTCACGCTGAGTATTCTGTGAGCTTGTCTTTGGTTTAAATTTTAGGTTCATATGGGGAAGTTATATAAGGTTTATTCTAGTAAGATATTGTTCTTTCCACAGGCGTTCTACCCCACTACGTTATTGGAGACGGGGCATGACATTTTGTTCTTCTGGGTCGCTAGGATGGTCTTCTTCGGTCAGCGGCTTCTAGGGAAGTTACCTTTCAAGTGAGTTTTCATATTCTACAGTAGATAAAAATCATTATTATAATTTCAGCCGTAAGACGTCCACTTCTGGAAAAAGACCTCCCCCTTAGACCTCAACAATCTACATCCAGTGTTTTCCGGCGAACTTTATAAGGACGTCTGTCCACTTTGAGGGTGGACGTCCCACGATAAAAATAGACATGTTTAACTGAGTATAACTATCGACTAAATTAAAATTGTCCGGATCGGGATTCGAACCCAATATCTCTCGCTTCATGGGACACTAAACTATTAAGCTACGAGGCTCTCACACGTCATTGATGCTAGTTTATTTCAGGTTTGAGTGCGCGCGTGTGTGTGTATCTATTTATGTAAGTATATATTCATGTGTGTGTGCACCTGCTTTATGTAGAGAGAAAACGAATATTTGTGTAATTTTTTTTTATTCTAAGCAGACAACAAGGCAGGTGGGTCTCCAATATGGTAAGAGAACATCGCCGCACATGAACAACCATGCCACAGTCCGCGATTTGGTTGTGTTACTGGCTTTTTAAGCCGCTTACGCGGCACTATTAAAGGCCTCCGATAACCTCACTCACTCTGCGAAACACAGTAAAAGTACCGTTTCATGCTGAGTATTTTATATTGAAAATTATGTCTGTTTCCGTATAATGCAGTTTAAGCAGTGAACGATTTTTTTACATTTTTTTATTATAATTTCAGGGAAGTTTACTTGCATCCGATGGTCCGCGATGCCCATGGCCGTAAGATGTCAAAGTCGTTGGGAAATGTCATCGATCCAGTGGATGTGGTCACTGGTATCACATTGGAGGAATTGCACGCTCAGCTCGCGGAGTCGAATCTGGACCCGCGGGAAATTGAGAAGGCCAAGCAGGGACAAAAGCAGGATTATCCCAATGGGATACCGGAGTGCGGAACTGATGCACTCAGGTCTGTGTTCTTTGCTCTTTTTAATTTGTTGAGATAATGCGAAAGAAAATTATTGTGACATATGTAGGTGTGGGTTAATAATCACGAAGTACATGTTCTTTTCACTTATTTTATGAAAACAGGGAGGCAACCGAGTAGATGGCTCAACTAGAATAAGCTGTCCTCCGCACATGGACACATCCAGACCTTGCAGGGCCGTGGGTGTTTAGCGGCCTTTTAGGGATATGTACCTAAGCTCTTTCTTTTGAATGTTTCCAAGTCGTATTGGTTTGAAAATGCCTCTGCTGACAGCTGATTTCCTGTGTTTCGCTGACAGAGCGAGGATATCAGAGGATTTTAAAAATGCCGCTTAAGTAGCGTTAAAAGCTCCAACCTGCTCCGTTGTCCGCTATAATCATAAAATTAGGTTCTTCAGTAATATTATGATGCCTTATAAAACTAGTAAAACATTATATGTTTGCAGGTTCGCCCTCTGCGCAATGACCCAAGGTCGTGATCTGAACCTGGACATCCTCCGTGTCCAAGGATACAGGTTCTTCTGTAACAAATTATGGAACGCAACCAAGTTTGCTCTGATGTATTTCCCGAAGGATACCGTTTATAAGGTAATATGTTATGTTTCGTACAATAAATAGAAAAAATCTATTAAAATTCCCATCGGAAATAAAAAAGGCTGATGTTTTTTTTAAATTATCTATTCAGGTGCATGAAGGTGGTCCGTTGCCATCGGGTCTGTCTCTGGTTGACAAGTGGATGATGTCGCGACTGTCAAACGCAGTGCGCAGAGTGAATGAAGGCTTCAAGAACTATGACTTTCCAGCAGCGACCACCGCCTGCTATAATCTTTGGCTGTATGATCTGTGCGATGTCTATTTGGTAATATACTTTTATTATCTGTATTCATATTATTATCTTTATTGAAATTTCTTCTACGTTGAATAATATTAATAAAACTATTACAATTTTTTGTGTTTCAATAGGTATAATAACTATATATTTAAGATTGACATATTTCTAAGATATGTATAATAGATTTTGGTAATTATAACTAGTACAGTTGTAATATTTTTTTAATAGTACTAATACTAAAACTGACAGGAATATTTTAATTTAACATTCAATTTGACTGTCAAACTATAAAAAGACTTAATGCGAATAAACGCGGAATGTATTGTGATAATGTTTCATATATATTTTTTTATGTGCGTCAAACGGTCATGAAGTTCATCTAGGATAAGTGTTTCGTCGTTCATGGACACCCATAACTCCAATTGGGAGTGTGAAAAACTGCGAGTGCGTTGCCGGGTTTTAAAATAGAAGCTTATCGACGGTTCCCAAGTCGTATTAGTTTGAAAATACCCCTGTACGCAGTTTCACAGAGTTATTTTGTTAATTACTTACCAATTCGGCTATCCAATTGACGATTTTTAAGTGCCACCTACCTAAGTACTTATCTATCAATTAACTTACTAAACTACCAACCTACTAGCGCAATTTCTGCTGCAGGCCTATATTTTTTTCAAAACACAGTGAAGGATTTTTTAAAATATTTTCCATAGGAATATTTGAAACCTGTATTTGCTGAAGGTAGTGAGTCAGAGCAGGAAGCGGCTAGACGAACTCTGTACACCGTTTTAGAATATGGCCTGAAGCTTCTTAGTCCCTTCATGCCTTTTGTCACTGAGGAATTGTACCAACGGCTGCCAAAAGCGGACAGTACTTGTCCGTCCATCTGTATATCAGCTTATCCGGTTGTGAGTGTAAAACTATATTAATTATTTTTATTTTATAATAAAGATGTGAATTTAATTGCTTTTTGAGGTAATTTTGTAGAAATACCACTAATTTGTTTAATAATTCTAAGTAACAGTAACTTGTGTATAATATTAGAATTCCCAAATCAACTCGAATATATTAAAATGTATACATATTTTATATATCTCAGGGGTTAATATTGAATGCTGAATTATAACTTAGCAGAACAATGTCTGTTCAATGTCTGTTCTGTATCATATCTCACTTAATGTTTATTTCAGGATGCAGACACCCCATGGGACTGCAAAGGCTTAGAATCGGATGTAGACAATGTTATGAAAATTGTTCATGCTATTAGGTCTACACGTACCGAATATAACATTGCCAAAAAGACTGAGACAGATGTTTATTTGATCCTTAGTGAGGATCTGTCTATTCTCAAAGATGTATTTGAGAAAATGCAGTGCTTAGCGAACAGTAGGTTTGTTAATCAAGTGCCTCCAGCTGGCTGTTCTATACTGCCTATATCTGATAAGATTGAAGTGCATCTATTTTTAAAGGTATTTATTTGTTTATATTTTTCTTATCAACATCATGCATTTGTTGCACTTATGACTTAATTATAAGACCAAGACGTTACATGTATCACCTACATACATGTATCACCTACATATATTGTCAACTTCTGAGACTATTTTTGAGACGATGACAATTTTGCCAGAATCAGTATGTTATAATTATAATAATATTATTTACCTAAATAGAAAGTGAGTCAAGCAAGTTATGGATACATAGTTGATCCAGACAACGAATTATTCTTACCGTCATCTATTAGAATTAGAGTCCGAACGAAACTGGTTTTCTGGCCGAAACCGAAAGTTTGCAATAAATTATATTTTGTTTCCAAGTTAAATGAGTGTTATATGTGTCATATGTATAAGTTATATGTGTTACACAGTGTGCTAAATTTTATTAAAGTCTATTCTTTAGGTGTCCATTGTGGACAAATATAATAATTAGTAATAAGTAACTATTAATTATATAACAGTCAGTAATTGATTTGTATTATGATATTGTAATATTTTTTAGGGCCTCATTGACCCAGAAAAAGAGATTGTGAAACTAGAGAAAAAGAAGGAAGTCCTTGAACAGTCATTGAAGAAATTGAAACAGGGAATGGCTGTAGATGACTATTCAAATAAAGTGCCAGTGGATGTACAAAAGGCTAACTCAGAGAAGCTGATCACCACTTTAGGTGAAATATCAAAACTAGAAACGGCTATACAAACACTGAAAATATTTTAAAATATTTCAATTATAAATTGTCCCATTTTATTGTGTTGATGTACATTTTCTAAACAATATTAAGTGCATTTGTTGTACCTTAAATGTAAGCAATGTGCCTGTTATTGTAATAAAAGCTATTTATTTTCTTTTATATAAATAAATGAATTTCTAATTACCTGGGTTTAATTTTTTTAAGAAATCACAAATAGTTTATAGATTATTATTTGCACAGAAAAAATATAGAACATAGATTCATTATTCAAGAAGATTTGACATTGACAATATTCTAACAAATAATGACTGTTGATGAAGAAATACTTATTTTCAAGATTCATGTTTGTTTACTAATTCTTGAATTAATTGTAGTTTAAACCTATATACGTCCTATTCAATCAAAATTTAATATATTTTTGATTCACAGTTTTAATTAAGTTCAAGTTGTACGATATTGAACTAGAATAGAGAAAATGGAGTTTCCTGATCTCGGAGAACAATGCCAGTACGTGATCTGCAACCAGACAGATTTTCTGCCACTGCAATGTAAATGTAGGAAAGTATTTTGTCGAGTGCATTTCTACGACCATTGCCATTCTGGGCTATGTGATTTAGCGCCAAAACCTAAAGAAATTAACTTCAAGAACGATGACGAAATACATAGGTGCTCAGAGAAAGGCTGCCGTAAAGGAAATCTTCACGAAATGTTGTGTATAAAGTGCAACAAACATTACTGTATAGAGCATAGATTTCATCCGTGAGTTACATATATATTAATTTATATTTTAGGTTAAATTAATTAAATAGGTTAAACACTCATTCTTATATAAATTGTAGGACATGTCCTGAAATTGATGATGAGACCATGGCATTTAAAATTGAACAAATAGAAGCTCCAAGAAGACAATTTCATGATGCCAATAAACACTTACAAGAAAAGGTAAGACAGTAAACATTGTTCAATAGACTATATACACCATATACATACAATTTATGTTATTTTCCATATATCACATTTTAATGTTTCTTATTATTGTTATGTTTAATTAATATATCTGAGTAATAAAAGATGTTTTTCAGATAACAGAGAATATAAGAAAAGCTCTTCAGTCATCAGCCAAAGTTAAAACAGCCTCAAAGATTCACCTAATGAGAATAAAACAGAAAGCTAAAGGACCAAAAACTATACCTCTGAAAGACAGAATTTATTTTGCTATTAAGAAACCTCTTAACATGGAACCTAAACCTTTGAAAATTTTCAATGAATTGGAGAACTTATCACAAATTGGTACAGTTGCATTAGATCCAGATTTGAAAGACACAATTCCGGTATTTATTAGTGCAACATGGAGTCTCGGTAGAGCTATAGATAGTATATGTGATAGTTGTAATATTCAAAATGATAATAATAAAGTAGGATGGACAAAATTAAGGATTTTTAGACAGTTAGACGGATACTGCATAAGTCCAGTCAAAATGGATGTTGAGATACAAGATTTAATTAAAAAGGAAGTTTTATTAGAAGGAGACAAATTAATTATGGAGTATATAAGTACTGATGTATTAAATGATCTTCTTGACACAGCTCTAGTATTTTTGAACTAAGAAAAATAAATTGAATTCTTAATTGTATTTAATATTTTAATACAATAATAAAATATTTTAATTTTGAAGTTTTATTTGTGTTTCATATTTAGCTTTTGATTCTCCATAGTGTACATGTAACATTTGAGAATAGTTAGAGTTGAAGATTATGCAGAGGTACTAATTGGGCCGGCTCAAGTGATACCAGGAATCACAGAGTAAATCAGTACTCAGCGTGAAATGGTAGTTTGACTTTAAACGGTTTCTCTACTGTATTTCGCTGAGTGAGTGAGGATATTGGAGGGCTTAAAAAATACCGCTTAAGTGGCGTAAAAAGCCGGAAACAACCAATGCGCAGCTGTCCATGGGCGGCGGTGTTCTTATACAATATCGAAGATTCACCTGCTCCGTTGTCCGTTATATCTTAAAAAATGCTCTCCTATTGTGTAAATGTTACATTTGAGAATAGTACTCGGAGATATCTATGAACTAAAGTTTTACCAATGTTAACTAATAAAGTAATGGATGCTTATAAATCCATGCGGCAGGATTGAACTTAGAACTTTTTAGGTTGGAATTCAGGACGTCATTCACTTTTATCAAGAAGGCGAAGTGAAATGACTTTGATCTTATATAACTGATAGAAACTACTGTTTTTTTTATCATCATTTCAGCCGTAGGTCGTCTGTATAGAGATCTGCTGAATATAAGTCCCTTTGGACCTCCATGCGAAATGTATATTATTTCGGGTCTCCTATATGATAAGACAACACCACGGCCCATGGACATCTGCGCTACAGTCCCCGCATTGGTTGTGTTGTTGGCCTTTTACGCCATTTAAGCGGCATTTTTAAGGGTGTCCGATATCCCCACTCACTCAGCGGCACACAGTACAAGTACCGTTTCCCGCGAAGTATTCTGTGAGCTCGTGGAATACCACAAGTAATAACTTCGGACGAGACGGCCCAATTAGTGCGTCTGCATATCTATACTTCAGCATCGCTCTCCCACCGGTGTTTGAGTGTAAAGCTCTCTTCCTCCTTTAAAATTTACAATAATTCTCCCCGAGCGCCTCCTGTGACTATGCACTACTAGAGCAGTACTGCACACACCGCACATTTCCGTTCGGTTTTTCACCGTGACGCAAGTTACGATCGATCTACGATTTTCTACAAGCGTCAAACGCACCTAAAGAAGTTTACGTTTAAGTTAACGCCAATAAGTAGTTAAAACAGCTGAATAGAACCACTTCATTACCAAACCTACTGCTTTCTAGACTCCAGACTGCAGTTTATCAAGACCCCGTTAAGAGATGATATTCAGCACTATGGGGTCATTTTATGCTCCAAACAAGGGTATCAAAGATTACAAGTTGTAATTATGAAATTTATTTTTGGATGGAATGATTGAAATAAAACAACTTGTATAATGAAATTGTAATATCATAATTTATAAATAAGTATAAAATTAAAGGATAACTTCGCCATTCTCCTTATTCTGCGACTGTGATCTTTGGTAATCTACTAGCGGTAATAGTGGCGCGGGCGCAGATTGGTTTGTGTGAGCGGTGGGCGGTGGTGTACCTAACTTATACTTCTCAATTAGCCAATTGCACTTCCCAGTCCGCGCTATAAATGTTAGAAGGTCTCTACGGTACTGTTTCGTCAATATCGCGTAAAGGAATGGATTCGCACATGCGTTCAGCGGGTAGAAGAACACTAACAGCACTTTTCCATGGCTAACATCGACCAATGGAACACCAGCCAACGCTGTCACACCAAAGAATGCAACCGGCGCCCAACATAATAAATCAGTTCCGATTAGTAAAGCCATTTTGTTAGCGATACGTCTTTCAGCGGCTGCCGCTGCACCCCGCCCGCCATATTTTTCCCCACCGCCTCCCAAAGATCTATATATCTGCACATAACATATCACTATAGTCACCCAGGCGATTGCGTTCGTCATAAACAACGACCCTTGATACACAGCAACGCCAACGTTCTCGCTCTCCACAGGCAGGCATATTGAGGTTGATGAATAATCGGAAACACCAATCAGAGGAAACCCAGCCATTAATAACGAGAACAACCATCCACCGATCATGATTTTCGCAGCAGCTGATAGCGTGATCCGTCTATCCAAGTATATAGCGTATGTGATGGCGAACCAACGCTCCAAAGTGACAATGGTCAATGTAAAAACTGACAGTTGACCAGAGAATACAGATAAAAACCCCGCAATTTTACAACCCGTTCCATACTGCCAGTCATACGCATAGTTAAAAAACTCTCCATAGGATATTAAGTCGACTACAGCGAGCATAAACAAGTATACCCCAGTGCATAGGTCTGAGAATGCTAGATGGCACATAAGAAATCTAGGGACTGTTAGTTCTGTGTGGTTGGCGAGTAGGACTATTAGTACAGCAATATTTCCAACAACTGCTGCAGTTATAACGAGCCAGACACTGGCTCGAAGCCACGACCACCCCATCACGTCTTCGCATGGGTTCAGCGCGTCGGGTAAAGGCGTGCATTCTACTCTTCGGCGACTGAAATCAAATTTTCCACTATTAGTTTACAGTTACAATGTGTTCCGGAACGAGATGAAGAGAGCCTCGTAGCTAAGTGGTTTTATAAGCCTATCACGAAGCAAGAGGTATCGAATTCCCGAGTTGTCGTATCTCGATCGGAACAATAAAATTATAATTTATACGGTCTTTGGAAAGGCTAAACAGTGGCCAGGCGACTGTCTTAACACTGTCGCAGAGAATGCTCAGTGTGAAACGATACATGTACCTACTGTGTTTCGCTGAGTGAGTGAAGGCCGAAGGTCTTTGAAATTTTACCGCTTAAGCGGCGTAAAAAGCCGGCAATACATCCAATGCGCCAAATGCGGTGCGGTTGTCCATGGGCGTGGGTGTTTTCTTAGTATAAAATAAGAGACGAAGACACAGGCTGTGATATATTGTTAACATAATTTAAACAATAATGTCTATGTAACGTCATAAAAATGTTACAATTATACAACATAGTTTTATGATTTTATGTTTAAATTTCTTATGTATTACGTTGAGGATGACATATTACTCCGTGAATTAATACAATTTCTCTTACCTTTTCGATTATTACGATTTAAAACAAATTACAACTTTTGAAAATATTTTTATTTTAATTTATTTTATTTATATAAAATATTGAAGTTCTCACTTACGTATGACTGAAAGATCCGCACTCCGCAAATGATGAAACGCCAAGACTTGTGTTAACTGCGTCATGGAAGTCGCCCGGGCCATCGTCTTCAAAGCTCGAAGAGTCAGCAAAGTAGTCTTCTTCATCAATCTCGTATTCTTCACTGGTCGTGGCTGTTGCTTCTTCGGAATATCTAAAGAGATTTATGTATATGACAAACTTAATAAAACTATGTAAACATCCTTTAAATCTATACGGCTCAAGTCATATATTTTTATAAATGAAAAAAATGCAAGTGAGCAGACAAGGCAAATACGCATCACAAAATCTATTGGATAACACACATAATACGCAAAGTGCCAGTGGTGCGCTAGAAAGTTTAGTTCGGTTACAAGAAGCCGAATGTTAAAAAGGTTGAGCTGCGTTTCAAATAAGATTAAAAAAGACGTTGATTTTCTAAGATAACAATGGACAATCAAATTTATGTCCCGGTATGAAAGCATTGTAGACTTTGTCTATAAATTATAATTTCATTAAAATATGCTTACGACATTGAAACAGTCGACAATCGTTCATCTTGTAATGGCGGCAATGATCTACGCCTCTTGTACGAATTGTTTTTGTAGCTTTTACCGCATTTCTGTAAATTATTGGAATAAAGATAAATTTATAAGTATGGGTCGTATTTTTATTTTTGGTTATAATTAACTAAACCAATGAAAAGTCTAACTCAGTTAATAAACCAGTCTTGCGTGTAAAAATTGAATTTGTGTGACAAATCTTAAAAAATATATTCTATCTTGCTTTTTGTTCATCTCGCAAAAATTAGTTTTTATATTTAAAAATTAGTTGTTATTTTTTTATATGATATACCATTAAAAGCAGGAGAGCTCTATGCTCTATGGTAAGAGATCACCGCCGGCCATGGACAACCGCAACACAATCGCCAGAATCTTTTTTTATGCGGCTATTAATTTAAGAATTTCAAGAGCCTCTGATATTCTGCCTCACTCAGCGAAAGTGTAAGGTATGAAAGGTTAGAAATATCAGTAAAAGATAGTACTTAAAGCGACAATTTATAACATACTATAATTCGGAATATACGAACTTCTTGTTTTTTATAAATAAATTGTGTCACATAATAATAATATAGAATATTAATAGATACATTTTTGTTTTAGTTTCGTCCTATTCATTTATCATCTCATATAGCTAATGATAAAAAATCCTTGTTACCTGAGCCATAGCAGCCATTTGTGTTTCATAGAGGGCGTGTCTCGCCGGATTGTGCCTTTCAGGAAAGGCAAATGCACAGCAGTGGAAATGGTGAGTGAGTTGAGCGCGTTCTAGGGTCTGTTAAGACATCAAATATCAATATTTAGTCTATTATAAAAGCACGTCAATTACAAGATTACAGAGCATAGTTTTTGGCAACATTTATAAAGTTGGTGACAGCTTAAGCGTAGTTGGCGCCATTGAAAGGCGCGTTGTTTAAAAAATTATACTTTCAAGATTTTATAAGCAGGTATGTAAAATTCGAGTAGTTTGAAGCATAAATTGTCTAGCAATATGCACAATGAAAGAAAAGTAATATAATTTGTTTTAATTGAAGAATTAATTGTTAATAAAATTAATAAAATAAAATATTTTATAGTAAACATCTAAAAATTTTATTTAATAGATACCAAAATAGAAAGTAAAACATCTTGTAAACACAATATGAAGTAACTTATTACTGTATAATGTTATTAAGAATATTATAATATTCACATACTTGAAACTCATAAATCGATGGAATGTATTTTAAAGATGGCGTTTTTTCAATTTTTAACGTCTCAAGCTTTTCCAATCCCTTCGTTGGTAGAGACGTAATAGCCGTGTTACTTAAATCTCTAGAAGAAAATATATTTGATTTAATTAAGTCAAAGGTGTATATATTCGTTTCGGAGCTTAAATAATCTTAATTAATAAACTATAAATTGTTTCCCAAAACGATTTGCATTCAGCGCATGTAGCTATATCGATCATTTAAGGCTGGGGTAAGGATGCCCATGAGCAGTGGAATAGTTGTCCTTTGTGATCTATGATTTCCATAAAAAAATTAAAATTTAAAATATACGCATTATTCATAAATTGTAGTTATAATGTACAACTTGGCAGCTTTAAAAAAATGTTGTTATACATTTTATGAATATTTTTGGCTACAATTATCAAATTTATGAAGATTATAAATATATCGTTTGAGACTTACAATTGTCGAAGAAGAAGATTACCAGCAAAGGCATGCTCGTCTAACTTTCTTAAATTCGGATTCCCTCTGAAGCTTCTGAAACAGTTTTATATAGAGTTTCTAATATTGATGTAAAAAAACCGATAAATTATAAATTTTATTCAGAGCGGGAATATCGATATCCATGACTTCGCAGTAGCTTACAATGTCATTCAGCTTTTACATAATTAGTAAATAAATATATAAGTTTTCATTTTTATTAGTTCATACTCAATACTCGACAAATAATAGAAATTTCTGTACTCATTTTTATACTAACTCTAAAGCCTGTATATAGTATGCCCATGAGCGTGTAATTACGAGAAAATTTGACAAAAGTTTAAATTTACACTTACAATTTCGATATTTGTGCATTCTTAAAAGCATACGCAGGCACTTCTTCTAGTAAATTGTAGTTTAGAGACCTGAAAAGTTATTATTTCCGTTAATATATAAAAATATCATTAATTTCCGAGAAAAGCAATTGGTTTTCAATTGGTTAAATTAAATCAATAAGTTATTTTTCCTAAAACATATAAAGCAGAACTAAATAATAATAATTTACATATGATTTTCTATTTTATGAAAAATGTTCCAATATGCACAATTCCAAAGGTTTTTCTGTTTCAAATCTAGTCTATACTGATATAATCTATGTGTGGTTCACAGTGTACATAAATAAAGTGGTATAAAAAACATAAAACTTATAAATACCTAGTGACTTACACTTGATCTGCTCGGACACGCAGTGCGTGCGC
The DNA here is from genome assembly GCA_018230265.1 of Delias oraia. NCBI lineage: Eukaryota > Metazoa > Arthropoda > Insecta > Lepidoptera > Pieridae > Delias > Delias oraia. The sequence goes on from DWCF01001174.1 coordinate 21,237, forward strand.
TGATAATTTCTTTATGTGGTTACCTTCGAGATCACTAAAAAAAGGTTTTATATGTTTAAGATTTGTATTTAATAAAGTCAATTGTCATTGAAATAATAATTTAACTGCGTGTGCTGATGTTTTCTTTGTGTGATTACCTTCGAGATCACTTAAAAGGTTTCATATGTTTAAGATTTGTATTTAAAAAAAGTTTATTATTATTGATATAACAATTTAACAAGTCTCAAGAGTCTGTGCTTAAGGACGTATGTGATGCTGTTGTGGATTTAGCATATCCATGTTATTGAGTTTACGAAGAATTGTATTTACACATCAATAATCTATTACTAAAACGTTTAAAATTAAAAATTACGAAAGTTTTAAGTTTAGGTGAATATAACATGTTAAGTTTCATTTTATTAATATTCATAATAGATGAATCCAGGTCTTTCCAATCTGTGCGTCGCGGCAGCATCCTAAATTAGCAAACGCAACATTTCTTAACTAAACAAGTGAAAATAGTTATAATATTAACTGTTGTTTTATAAATATTATCTCATGAAAATAAACTCCATTTTCCTGAATACAAGAGTCATGTAATAGATAGATATATTTTAAATCAGACGTACATAGCTTGCAAATAAGCCAAGGAACTGTTTGATCCAATCCGATGGTGGTCGTGCACATGACTCAGGTTGGGAACCTCCACCAGACCTGATGTTGTCACCATACTAGAAATACAATACTAAGTAATAGTCATAAGTAGCATTCATTTATATATATAAATGATTTAATATTATTTCTTTATAGAAAAGTGCGGCACAGTACAGATTAGGAGCCTTATTTTGTTGTGTTTTTATTGTCAAGTATAATCAAAGTCAACGAAAAGATTTCAAAATTAAGCAAAAATTAAGAATTCTTAGTAATTTCGTAATTGATACTACTCTATCATTCTTCATTATCAATCCTTCAATAAAAGAGCAACCTTTTCCTTCCCCTTCTACTTCGGCAACGCACCCGCAGCTCTGCAAGGGGTGTCCATGGGCGGAGGACCACTTGCCCTAGGTGAGACTCCTGTTCTTTTGCCACTGTTATCATAAAATATCTAACAACCTATCTACTCTACATATCTTTCTACATACGTATCTTACCTATTTAAGTAGTAATTGCATTAAAAAACTAATGGAAAATATAATCAAAGTCATAATTGGGAAAGGTAAGTCCATACGTAAATTTCCAGTAGCAAATTCAATATCGATAAATAAATCTCAAGGGTAATGGCTAAAGTGTTTTTGTGGTATCAATATATTTATCATATTTCCAATTACATTTTGTATGGTATAGCATACAACGGAGCAGGTGGGTTTCCTATATGGTAATGGAATATGGCCGCCCATCGACAACAGCACTTTGGTGTTGCCCGGGCATCAGTGTTGCTGGTTTTTTACGTCGCTTAAGCAGCATTATTAAGGGCCTCCGATATCCTCACACAGCGAAATTCTAAGAAAGTTTAATCTAACATAAACTAATAAATCATTAGAATAGCAAATAAGTTGTTTTTTAATTATATTTTTTATAAATAACACGAAATCAATAGTTAGGACAATTACGTCTGCCGATTCAGTTAGTTTATATGTATTTATTATTTATATATTATTGACTATATATTATGTTTTTCCAAATTATAGAATCAAATTGTTTTAAATAATCAAGAATTGATAAGGCAGCTATGCTCTTTGTGAAGTCCCTATATTATCTTACAACATACCGTTGGCTTTCATATCAAAGGCCGGCAACGTTGCCGACACCCTACTGGCGTGTCTATGGGCGACGAAAAAATGATAATGGCTGTTCTAAGCATTAATATTATATCATAACACTGATTAGTATTTCCAAAGAGACAATACCACTTCCCATGAGTGGAGATACTTTTATGCAGTAGTTTTCTTTACGCATGATAAAAATAAAATAAAATACTGTATTTATCAATTAGGATATTACAATCACGTTTGAACGCCATTAATTTAATTACCTAACCAATTCCAAGCCTAACCAGATCTGAGAGGAACCGGCGAAACAAACATCATTATTTGAAAATTGACAAGGAATTGGAGACGCCAAGGATAAATAAATCAAGCAAGTCAAGTTGTTCTAAAGAGGTAAATAGATACATACGTACAATGTGCGAAGCTCGGGCAGAGCCGGGAGCGAAGCTATCCTATGAAGCCTCGGAGCTTGGGTTATGAATCTGTGAAACAGGAAATCTTTATAATATTTATTTAATACTTCATTAAAGAAATGAAAAGTTTTAAAATGGACTTGGAAACAATTTATTTGTGAATTAAGTATTTTTATATTAAAATAAAATTATATTTTTATTTATTAAATGGCATTGTATTTGATCTTTGGAGTCTTTGAGATCAAAAGGTAGATGCCATCTTTTACTTTGTCAAATTTAGGATGATAACTGTGATAGTTCACATCATTAGGTACCTTATAAGTTTTGTTTTCTGATTAAAGAGTATAAACCGTTCATATCATATATTATAACAATATATAAGCTGTTTCATTTCCATTATGAACTGTCTATTATCATCCTAAATTTGACATAGTATAGTTACAAACTTAACTGTGCCACTAGATTTATGAATAACAATAAATTTATGTTATGTATTCATATATTTCATTTTCACCAATTCAAACAAATGTAGAATATAAATTTCATTGATTTATAGGTAAATAAGATCGTTTCATTATAAACTTTATCATTACAGCTCAATGGACATTTATAACAGCGGTAAATTCTAAACTAATTTAGCTAAGTGCGTCATAAATTGTTGTATTTTTATAAATATTCAGTGCCGGCTGCTGATAACGACGTGAAAAACAAATTAATAGTAAATCCTTTTATTGCACTTATGAGCTGAAATCAAGAAATGAGGTGATAGTAAAACAATGTGATATATTATATCAATTATACCGCTCAAGCGATGTATAAATTCGACAACACAAGAGCGCAGAACAATTCAGAGCGTGAATTGTGGTGAGATTGTCCATGGGCCACCGCCCAAAAGATCACCATCTTTTAGAATATATACGAACCACCTGCTTCGTTGTCCGTTATACCATAAAAAAGAGTTCACTATGTTTCTACAAAAATTAATTAAAACATTATCACTTACAATGACTTAAGGTTCGGCATTTTAGTCAAGTCTTCGACAGCAATATGCTCTAGGTATGGCGCATCCATTACGGATCTGAAAAAAGTAATTATATATAGACTTTTTTTATTCTATAGTAGACAATGGAGCAGGTAGGTCTCTTGTATGGTTAGACAACACCGCCGTTCATGAACAACCGCGGCAAAGTCCGCTTGGGTTGCTGAGTTTTTACATCGCTTAAGCGGCACTTTTAAGGGCCTTCGATATTCTCAATCACTCTACGAAACACAGTACAAGTACCGTCTCACGTTGAGTTTTCTGTGAACCCGTGGTATCACTTCAGACGAGCATATGCTACATCCCGGCTCGCCCACTATTATAAAGAAGTAAAATGTATACGTAATACAGTAGCAGGTAATCTCTGGCCCTAATCAACCGATTTTAAAAATTCTTTCAACAATAAAAAGCTGCATTATTTTTAGATAACATGAGTTATGTATGGACTGAAAAATGAAAAAGCATTTACGTAATAATCAGATTTCCAAAGTATGTCGACGATAAAACAGTCAAACCATAATATTTCTTACGAAAGCTACCTTAACTATGAGAACTATTGATTGACATTGAAAAATCGTAGAGCTTGATAATGTCTGTAAAAAATTCCGTGACAGCGTATACCTACTTTCATAATTTGTATGGCAAAACAATGTTTGGCGGTTCAGCCAGTTTTTATTATATACAACAATAAAATCTATTTTCGTAAAGTTTTCATAGCACTATTAATTTAGTATCAAAACAGTAAAGAATTGCAATAATTACAAATTATTGCTTTTTATAAGCAATTATAACTGAGTACCAACGAAAGCTCTACGTCGTAGAGGCTCTGCATCTGTATATGGTCGTAGCTAAGTTCGGAGCCGTTCATGCAAAGAGGATAATTTGAGCTCACAATGACTTTATATAATAAAACTGAACATATACGTAATCGAATGGTTCAAAAATAACTTTATTAAAAAATTTAAGAAATAAATGAAGTTTTTTTATGAAAACAGAGCAATAGGGTCACCTAGCATAAGCAGCGATTGGCATCGGCACATAGAATTAATTGTTTTATTCCAAATATATGTACAATTTACAAAATTTTTATAAGACAGGTTAAATTTTAATCATTTGTAAATTACTTTTTTTATTCCTTTTTTTTAAATAAATTATTTACTAATTGATAGTTTTCATAGCTTGCAGCATTTTTGGATTTAGCCTTTAAATCATTTGCATAAAATCCTGTTTGGCTGTCTACATATAACGCCACTAATCACGTTGCCAGACATATTTAATTAACGTAATATATATTAATTAATGTTTTAAATACATTTTAACTTACAAATGCTCGACGGTATGCAAGTGGTACCCAGCGTAGTGAATGGCACGAGCGGTTAGACGTGTGATGTTGCTCTTCAGAAGAACTACAGATACTCCTTGACATGGTCGAACTGAAATATAAAATATACTTAAAAAAGAAAAAAAATATATTTAGTTAGAATGGTTAAGATAAATGTACCAATTTTGAGGCGATATTTTTTCTTAAAACAATTGAAGAGAAACGAGTGGGAGGCTTTTTTATAATATAGCGGACAAGGGAGCAGATGGCTCCTATATAGTAAGAAAACACCGCCGCCCATTACCAACCGCGCCACATTTCGTGCTTTAGTTGTGTTCCCGACTTTTTACGTCGGCTCCGTTATCTTCTCTCACTCAGACAAAAACGAGCGAAGCATTATGATACCAAACTAGATGAACTAGAAACTAGATGATAGTAAGTAAATACAATAATAATCATTAAGGAGTTTTTAATCAGTTTTTACTTGTCCATCAAAAGATAAAAGTACTACGATCGTGTATATTGTGCAATGTTTGTACTCACGTATTGAATCATACGTGTTGTGACGGACCTTCGCTCTTGATACAATCAACTATTCCAATTTACTTAATTGTCACCTTGTGTGCCGAGTTCTAAGACGCAGTTGCATTAAGCTAATTAGTCAATATTTTTCTTAACAACATCGCACGACGTGACAGTGACAATTAACGCTAATGACATTTTGCACAGAGTCAAATTAAACGCGGGAGAAATTTTCATTAAAGAAGAAAGCACACGTTAAACTTAGCTGACATTGTGTCACTTGGAACATTAAAAGACAGTTTTTTTATTTTTTTTTATTAAAAAGTGTTGTTTTGTTTCTATTTTTTTCCTTATTAAATTACCCTTAAGTTTATACTTTTATTGTGTCTACTTTTATCTTTTATTATACTCTCTATGTTTGTCTATGGTTAAAATATTGGTTCATGGTTTTAATTTGTTTTTATTCTTGCTTGAATCTATGTTGTTATTTATGTAAATATTATTTAACTGACATTGGTCAAATTGTGACCATTTTCAGACATTTTTCGTTCAAATTCAAATACATTAAGTTTGTGTTAAAGCTGAGTAATTTTAAGGTTATTTTATAAACATCATTCGGGGCATCTACCATTTCTATTCGGTCGGTATAAGGCCAGCTTCACACACACGTTATAAGCACAGCTTCTCGTGGACTTTTGGTGCGACCCGTAGGCTCGCCGAGAAATGGGTTGAACCGCGACTAGCGCAAGGGCGTCTCCTGCGACACACGAACCTCGGCTTGGGATCTACCATTTCTTGATTGTAACTGTTTATATAGTAAGGTACCACCACCTATGGACAATCGCGCTATAGACCGCGCATTGGTTGTGTTGCCGGCTGTTTACGCTGCTTAAGCAGCATTTTTAAGGGCCTCCGAAATCCTCACTCACTCAACGAAACACAGTAAAAGTACCGTTTCACGCTGACAATTCTGTGAGCCCGTGGTATCACTTTGGACGAGCCGGTCCAATTAGTGCGTTAGCATATGCTTCAGAATGGCTCTCCCACGGGTGCAGAATTCCTAATAATATGTGTACATATTATGATATTGGGCATTATTATATATATATAGAGATACTGATAAATAATATTTGATTAGGCTTATATATATATAAGAAAAATATATATTCGTTACACAATTACATTGTAAATTCGTGACTAAATAACTAAAAGCAGTAGTTTGACTGTTTACATAATATTTAGCAGAACGTGATATACTCATTATAATGGCAATTGCTATATTCATATAGATTTTGTAAAGGAATCGATATGTTTACACTATCAGATTCCTTCTCATAAAAATAGAACCACGTAATAAGATGTAAATGTGGTCTCGTGAATGTAAAGATAAAGAACAGTTAGAATAATGTAGTTACAATTCTTAAATATTTTTAATGTTAGGTTATATCAGTTTACCGATTTGTCGTATATACTTTGGTTTCAAATAACTTCTCTTTGGTAAAGAATTATAATTATAATACAAAATAAATATAATACATATTTGTACATAGGACATGTACAAATATTCATATATTTATATTCGTAAAAATCGTATCAAAATCATAATTCATTTGTTTTTTCCTCCTTTTCTTTGCGTCAGTTAAAAAAATGCAATTTAAATATAACGTAAATTTTCTAATATATTCTTGATGCAGGTCTCCTCTGATAGAAATGTATGGAAGTCCTTCGGCTGAAATGATGATGATGATTACTTCAAAGAGTATCACCTACGTAGCAATGCTGTAACGGCTCGAAGGATTAATATTGTGTATGGCAGCAATGTCGCAAAGGAAATCAGTGCGTTTTAGGTCAAACGTTTTAGTTTCGATATGGCGATTGAAAACTAAAGTTAATAATAAATAATTGCATCCATCGAAAACTACATCCTACATCTGTAGGCGGCGATGTTAATCGTAAAACTCTTTCAATCCACTTAAAATTAATTGGGAAATGAAAAATCTTCAAATGTAAATGACGCCAATTTCATATGTAAAAGCTTTATAATTTTTATGCTGTTTTGGATTACAATTTTATCAAAACTCCAAATACCTACGATACATATTATTCATTTGTTCAATATTAATTTGATCCAGAAGTGACATTTTGTCATAAATTAAATTGAAGTTCGTTCAAGCGTAGAACCGACCCTCAAATGTCATTTACTTTTTAATTACGAATCCATATGAACGTTGTGCAAATTTACAAACGCCAACACATACGAGTACTCAATTCGAGGTTGCCCCTTCAATCAGTGCTTAATTGTATACTAAACAAACTTACAAATGTTTGACAGATACTAAATACACATATATTTAATATAGAAATGAGTCGTTGAATGTGTTACTAAAGGTAAGTCTCGAGAACGGTTGAACTGATTTCGATGGTTCTTATTACCGAAAGCGATTAATATTAATTAGTGAATTTTATAATATTCCGCGAAGTATTATCTATTATTATTGTTAATATTATTATCTATTATATTTGTTATTATTATTATTATGTTATTATTATGTTTATTACGTATAGTAAATTTTGACATTTATGTTCTGCCATACAAATTTGCTGTTATTGTAATACTACTCAGTCTATTTGAACTTAAATGCATACCTACTATATATTTCAAGTGGTAGTGAAAATAATCCGGGTAGGTAAAATAATCGGTTATAAGAAAAGAAACTATTTTTAAAGCTAAGGTTATTTACCCAAAACATTAAAAAAGTTCAAACCTCAAATTTTCACCTTTTTACCATCAAATCCTATTTTTAATAAAATATCACTTGATCATTTATTTACAGACAGACGTTAAGACAACCTTAGCCAGAATCAGCTAGTTATAATCATCATCAGGATCATTTCAGCCATAGGACGTCCAATGCTAGACATCCTCCCCGTCCATCCCTTGGATCTCCATGCGTATCTCAATGTATATCTCAAAGATCAGAAGCGTTTTCGATTTTTAAATTAAATAAGTAATAAAGATTTAAAATCGCTTAACACAAAGTCCTTAAGGGACCTCACACATGGGCTGGCCACATCACTTGACGAACCGACAACCAATGGAGAAGAAAGGTTCTCGGGTACCGACCGCAAACCGGAAAACACAGTGGGACGTCCAGCCCCGCGATGGAAAGACGATTTCATGAAGTTCTCGGGCAACTGCTAGATGCAGTTCGCAATAGGTGTGCGTCTTTGGGGGAGGCCTATGTCCAGCAGCGGACTTAATAGGTTGATGATAATGAATAATGTATATATAAATTTGAACTGCCAAGAAAATATAGTTTTTAATTTTAAATTCGTGGTTATAAAAATAACGCAGCAAGCCAGCCGGTATTTTAGTAACTCATCAGTTATGACTCTTTTGTATATTGGAATAGGTTAACAAAAGCAAATTTTTATACAATAACAAAAACATTTACAGTATATATGTATGTGTACCTTACGTAATACAAGACTGAATATGTGGCATATGCAAATTGTGGTCAATACCCGCATAGAAATTAATCACGTTACTCTGATAACAACTAAAACCTTTTTCATTTTTTATTTAATAATTTATGTAATACACGTTGAAGATATTGGTGATTAAACTTTTGATAATTGACATGTCAAGATGATGTGTTTTATAGTACAACGGACAACGGACAACGGAGCAGGTGGGATTTTTATATGGTAAGAGAACTCCGCTACCCATGGACAACCGCTCCACAATCCGCGTATTAGTTATGTTGCCGTCTTTTTACGCCACGTAAACGGCATTTTTAATGGCCTCTGATGTCCTCACTCACTCAGCGAAAAACAATAGAAGCACCGTTTCAGTACAACTACCATTTCACGTCGAGTATTCTATGAATCCGTGGTATCACTTCGGAAGAGTCGCATTAACCGTCTCAGTTAGTGCGTCAGCATATCCTTCATCATGGCACTCCCACGGGTAAATTAAATTTTAGTTTATTTGTTTGGGCATAGAGTATTTACTGTGTTAATTTTTCAAAATAATGTTTATTTAGAGTATCAATATTAGATCGTTGCAGTTTTCAAAACGTTTTAAGTTTATTATTAGACTTTTATTTCTACATAAACTACATGTTTTATTGTCGGACGCACTTTTAAGATGATCAACCTTAGGCGATCGTAAAAATATTTTTAGCTTAAAGTTTTATTTCAACAACAGGCACGCGCAAGAAAAATAAATTACACGAAAAGCCTTGAAAAATTTATAATATTTACTTTCTCTAGAAAGATCGATTGCGTCGCTCATTAAAATATATGTGCGTAGCTAGGATGTACTGTATTCGATAAGATAGAAATTTTAACTTTTAATAAATACTTTAATAACTGTCCACATAATGTTAGCAAAATTATGTTCGAAATTAAGCAAGAAAAGCCTTAAATTTTATAACACTCTATTTTAAATCTGTTAAGGCTAAAAAGGTATGTATTGAAAAAAGTGTTTTAAATGATCTATGAAGCTCAATGATTCATATTGAATGAATGATCTGCCGTCGGTTTGTGGTTTTCGTATGATGCCGAGTTATTTACGGTAGCGGATTAAATTATATACAACATCTACTGACCGATAGAAGATTCGCAATGAACTGCAAAGGAATATTGGCCTAGTCACTTCATATATGTATATAATCATCGTGTTAGTGTAAGGCATAATAATGGGTTTTTATAATTATATCTTAAAAATATATATTACTGAGCCATTAATTATGTGTAAACAAACGTATATTCTTTGATCTATGAATTAACTTTATCTTGCCAACTATCACCTTGAGCTTCAAATTTAGATTTCGATAACATCTCTTGATTGACGTGAGAAATTTAGATAAAGCTTATTTACTATCAGCGTCTTTGTAACAAGTAGTAAGTTATTCCGTGTAATAAGTAGTACAACTACCATTTTACGCTGAGTATATTGTGAGCCTGTGGTACCACTGTGAACGAGCCGGCCCAAGTATATATACTTCAGCACTGAATAAAAACTGTATAAAAACTCTCGCCCGGCCACTGTCAACCCCCAATAGATACCGAATAAATAATAATTCTCCGGACCGGGTTTCGAATCCGATACCTCTTCGCTTCATGGTAGACTTATTAAGCTGTCCAATGTTTCAAATTATAATGCCAATTTTGACATTATGTTTCATATTATATATCCTTACTGTCAATGTGAGCCGTCAAGTATCATCATAAATTAGACAACTGCAGTGGAAGTCATTTATAATTTCAATTTACCATTTGATGGTTTAGTTTGGTCAAATTTAATTAATACAAATAATGAAATAACTTGGTATTTTATTAATCGTATAAAAGAGCGTGATCTGTCAGAATTGTCGTCCAAATATTGACAAATAATGTCCTTAATGTTAAATAAAGGTCTTTGACTTTAAAATAACACATATTTATACTTTGATTATCACGATTTGATTGGTAATCGAACAAAAGGTAGCTTTTAGATATCAGATATTCGATATTCTTGATGATAAATATTAATCCCAACTCAAGTGCTTCGCTCGGTATGTTTCTCGAGTGACGCATGTTTTTTAATGTTTGATTTATTCCATATCTTCATGGAAAACAATATAATATTTTTTTTATGGAAATGATGGCAAACCAGCTGGAGGCTCACCTAGGGAGGAGGTCCTCCGCCTATGGACACCCCTAGCACTGGCAGAACCGCGGTCCTGCCGGCACTTTACGAAGGTTCTTAAAGGTTTCAAAGACTTATTGGTTTGTTATACCTCTGATGGCAGCTGATTCTACAGAGTGGTGGGGCGCGGCATAAAATGCCTTAAAACACTTTGTTTTGGAATGACAAACATCGAGGTGATGACGATGAAACTTTCACGTTGAAATATTGTTGCGTTATATTGGAACTAAAAAGTACCTAATAATATAAAGTCTAAGTGCTTTTAAGTTGAATATTACCAATTTTGTTCATTGTGTCATTGGTTCATTGTTTAGAAGATAATGAAGCAGACAGGTCTCTCTTATGGTAAGAGATCATCGCCACACGTGGACAATACGCCCTTTGGTTGTGTTGCCGAGTTATTACGCCGCTTTAGCGGTACAATTTCCAGCTTCCGATATCCTCAGTCACTCATCAAAAGACAGTATAAAGATTGTTTCATGCTGGTATTCCGTAATCCGTGGGATTGTGACGAGCCGGCCCAATTGCGTTAGGCATATGCCTTAGTGTGATTCTCCTACATATAAGACAGCGTTAAGACACTCAGCTGGCTGCTGTCAAGCTCTTTTAAAGACCGATTAAATTATAAATTTCAGACTGGAATCGAACAGAGGTTTATGATATCAAGAACCTAAAGAAATTAATAAAAAAAGTCATAAAAACTAATGTTAAAAAAATAAAAATTAAATACAAAACTGTTATTTTCAACCAGTATATACATTTTCTCAACATCTGGTGATGTTTTTGCCAATGTTAACTTCTCCTTCGTGACCTATATTTCAAAGACAAGATGCATTAGTGTGACTTCAAATGAGTTGGCAGATCTCCAGTACTTAATGAGGACTAATTAGAAATAACCAAAGTATTGTTTAAATGAATTCCGAAGTTGTTGCGAAGAGTTTTCAAATAACATTTTGGCATAGATTCTAACACAAAACTATAGGGAAACCAGATATTTAAGATTTATTTAAGTAATACAAATGGCCATTGACATCTCTACATTCTGTATGATAAAATTAATACAAGAAAAATAAATTTTATAAAATAGAGGTCAAAACATTAAACCTCCTTGCTTCGAAATGATGCTTTACTACAAACGGTGTCATACCATTCTGTTACTCCTTCGCAGATGTTAATTTGTTATTGTAAAAATACTTAAAAATATAAGATTTTAAGGGTTTCTAAGTAGTTTATACATACTTATCCATATTAAATGTAGTTTATCGTTTTATCACTACAGGCCGAGATCCGTTTAGTTGTTTCTAATCCATTCAAATTTATATAAATAAACGTCCACAATAAATCTAAG
>DWCF01001175.1:0-33302 GCA_018230265.1 Delias oraia
AAAATGAAGAATACTGTAACTGGGATTTTGTTGACAGTTTTAAAATGTGGACCAGTTGTGATGATTTAAAATCTATTGGATTTCTACCGATGCTGTACAGATTGTCTTTAATTGTGTACATAGTTTATTTCCTTAGCTGTATCGTACATATTTGTGTATAATTAAAAAAGTATATTAATCAGTATAAGTAAGTATCATATGATATGTCCATTCTCAGTAGATACGAGTAATCGTACTGCTAGAAAATACATCAAATGCCTTGATTTAGCTTTATGAACATAGTTTTAATACTTTGTTCATTGCTGGTACACTTTTAAACTCCTCGCTATAATGCGTTTATTACTTTATTTGATAACTTAGGATCGCTCAGTCCATTCTCAGTAATTACGGCCTGGCTGTAGTGTAATGGGCTAATTTTAGGAATAGACGAACAATAATGTATATATATAGCATTGGTTTGACTAATAGCATGTATATCTATAGAATACATTTATTTTATATATTTTTTCATATGATTAAGAAGTTTCATGTTTCAGGAGTCTGACATCCTGGAATCGCCAGGAATATATTATCGTAGTTCTCTATTGGACAAAGTGAGTGATTACGAGGACATTTGGGGACCAGAAGGGAACAACTGTACGACTTTCAAACCTGTCAAGACTGATAATGATAATACGAATAATGGTTTAATGAAAAGCAAAAGACCCGATTTACTGCCCGATACATTGCGTAAGTAATCACTTCGACGCTCTAAATACATTTACAACATTTAAACATCTTGAAACAAATGCATTCTAATATTCTTTGTATTACAATTTTACTCCAATATCGCTTGCGATTATTTAATTAAATGTTTTATAGTAAATTTCGACAGTTATATTAAAAATTTACTTTTCAGCTAAATTAATTTCAGCAAAAAGTACACAATCTATACTTGAGAAAGAAAATATGATCTTCTTGATGTCATCTGATAGTTTAGAAAAGAGAAACCTATCTGACAGTTCATTAAAGAAAAGCTTTAATGGATCTAACGAAATTATAGCAACGACCAATAGCAAAGGAAACGTGATACCAAAAAGACCGGACAAACTAAACATTGCTACAAATATGAATAAGAAATTGACTGAGGAAATCGAAGCGGCCTTAAAAAATAAGAATCACACTACAGAAAGTATGGAGACTGTGAAATTAGAGGACGAATGTAAAGAGAATGGGGTCGATTCGGAAAAGGACAATGCTGGGAGTCCGTTTTATGCCGACCCTGTGGATACGCTGAAAGAGGTTTGTTTCGTTCAGTTTTTTATGGTTTAGCGAAATAGAGCAGTTGGGTTTCTTATATGGACAACCCCGCCACACAGTCCGCGCGTTGCTTGTAACGACTGCTTTTACGCCGGTTAAGTGGCCGGTTTAAGCCTATGTCCAGCAGTGGACTTGAATAGGCTGATGATGATGACTCAGCGAAGAAAACCTATTTCGTTTATCTTATTGTAATATCATATTGTACTTTCCAGGCGGCAATGTTGCCAGTGCAAAGACGAAAGCTAATACGAGTGGGAATGAGTTTATCTCAGAGGTACTCGGAGCCACCTACACAAAGCCATCCTTATTATCCATTGAGGGATATGCATAGCATCGAAGAACTGTCTCGTAAGTAGTATTTATATCTAATTAATATTTAATATGAAGTAGAACACTATATTCTACAAATTTAATGCAAAATAATACAATACTACAAAGCTGATATTAAAAATAAATCTTTAAATGTTTCCATTTCATATATAATGTTAATTATATAGACTTCAATACAGGCTTACAAATACAAATAGAGTTATTATATATAGTAATATAAATTTAATTTATACTAAAACATATTTCTAGCATCAACTCCTAATACTTCGAGCTCCGTGGACAATTTGGTTTCCCTTCGAAGTAAACCAAAAATGAAGCCAGTGGAACCGCCAAGGATTGGTGCAAAGCCTCCCCACGGAAAGGAACAGATCTGGGCTGTTGATTCCAGTTGGCAATTCATAAGTGAGTTAAACTATATATATTTCTAATTATAAAAAATGTATAAATGTTGTTTTTAGCAATCGTTAAACTAAAATCATTGAAATAATTGAAAATGTAACCGGTTTTCCCTCGCATTCTAGTAATTTTATAATTTGAGTCTTATATTAATTACTTCATATAGTCTATATATTTTGTATGTGTAAGTACAGATAAAAACGAAGAGAGCGGAGACGGTGGCACATTCCCGTCGCTCGTGGAACAGGAGACGCGTCTTGGTGTGGAGGATGCCTCTCTACTCCTCTCCGTACATAAAGTGGTAGCACAGAGGTTTGTTCAAGTTTTGTTAACAAGATTCTTCCTGGAGAATTAACATGAAATATATATTACCAAGAATGTAATACATATATATAATATTCCAAGAACTCTATTTTTTAGTTTTACTCCATTGTAATAGAGAGATGTAAATAAATTAGAGACAACCATTCGAATCCATAAGTAAGAGCTCAACAACGGATTACTTGAAACAAAATTAACGTCAAATATTAAGCAAAAATGTTTTATGCAGGTTGCTATTAAAATGGCAAGCGTTTTAAAGTTGTATCGAACGCGAGATTTTGCGGAAGTTGCAATTAAAATATGCTTATTATATAACTAGCCAACTAGGGCACAAAGAAAGTAATAGGTCAATCTTATTATGGGATAGCTTGCTTTGTACAAAGTAGTTTTGAAATAGATAAATCTTAAGCTTATGTCGGTATTAAGTAAATGTTACTTTTTCGGGAACTGCATTAATAAAAATGTTTCACGCTTACAGATTTCCTGAGCTCCGATTAACATCAGAGCCACAGAGTCTACCCGAAGAGGTGAGGTCTCCGCCGCGTGCCTCTTGCTACGACAACGTACACGATCTCAGACCACTTTCCGAACAAGTATGTTAGGACTATACTTAGTAATAAATAAATGTATAATAATAGAATGTCAACTAGATATATTTTAAACGTATTTGTAAATGAAGGCCAATAAAAATTTAAGTTAACTAAGTGTTATACTGAAATGGAACTTTAATACCTATCTCTACAAGTACTCGATCTCGACTACGAATCCGGTACAGCATGTTTGTGTCAACGGGTGAGAAGACCGCTTATTCTAGGTGGGCCTCCTCGTTGCCACCGTTTCCATAAAAAATAATTAAAATATAATTGTCATATCGTTATAAACTTTCCTAACTAACTCGCCCATCATTACATTTTAAATGTTACAATTAATTTTTGGGCTGTAAAATAACTACGCATTTCTGAAATCCTTAGCAGCTTTTTTTTTTCTTTTAAGATCACTTTTTTTAAATACAATGTATTCCATAATCCTGTGATTTTTAAAAATTAATCGTAATTTCTTCCAGGCCAGTGACGATGGTACAGTGTTCTCTGAACCATGGGATAGCTCACAGTGGGATGGCCTCCTGCCTAATAATGGACAACAGTATTTTGAGAACGTATGTAGACTTACTTAAATAAACGATTAAAATAATTAAAAATATTGATGTACTATAATCTAATATGTTTGTGTTGGAATGTAATAGTCATATTAATGAAAATTATCATATTAATGAACTATTTTTAATGATAATTACATAAATCTTAATTTTTTATTAGGAAAATAGTTCAAAAATTGTTTTGTTATTAGGAAGAGATATGCGAATGGGAATCGCCTGTTTCACGCCGAGGTCCGCAGGCCACCGCAAGAGCCAAAAGCTTCAGGGATCGATTAGACCCGCTTTTAGGTAAGTGTACATTCATAAATGTTGATACACTATTCTTCTTATATAACAAGGATTTGTTATAAGAAATATGTTCTTGATTATATTCTGACTTATTGAGAATAAATATAAATAAATATTTTTATAATAATAACACAACATACAATGTGAAATAGTAGCACATCAGAGAAATGTATTTTATACAAACATCCACGTTTCACCCGTGAAAGAGCCATGCTGAACTCACAGAATACTCTGCGTGATACGGTACTTGTACTGTGTTTCGCAGAGTGAGAGAGAGAGGCTTGCAGAGGTCCTTAAAAATGACGCTTAAGTGGCGTTAAAAGTCGGCAACACAATAAGCGGATTGTGGCGTGGTTGTCCATGGGCGGCGGTGTTCTCTTATCATATAGGAGACCCACCTGCTCCGTTGTCCGCTATACTATGAAAAAAAAAATATTATCATATTAAAAATAGAATTCATGTGACATATTCGTTCCGTAACTTAGACATTTTCATTTTCTTAGAAAAAACATAAAACTACTCTTAAAAATAAATTAAAATGCATCCAACACGCTATCTTGTTTAGGTATTAAAATAAAATTCATTCAATCATTATTTCCTGCCCTGTTAGATATCGACTATCAGTGTTAGCGACCCTTGAAACTAGGTAGGTATAAGTAACGATATATTAATATCATTCTCTTTCAAATATAACGTTTGAATCCTCAATCTTTAATAATTTATTTTAATATCTGCTAAAAAAAATCCTAAAAATAAATATATGATTAATAAAATTTACTCTAATTTACTTAACTAATTGAGTTTCACCTACTTTACCAAAGATTTAATGTCATCAGGTCAGATTTGTTTGTTCCAATTTGTTATTTGTATCGCATCATAGTCCAACTTAAATCTGGAACCATCCAAGACTGAATCGAAGAATTTTTAAGACAGGTTCGTTGCAGCCATTTATTTGAATCAACTAAACCATTAACAACATTTTGAAACGTAATTTCTGTCTCCTAAACCAATAGGATGATAATGGTATTTGATACATAAATAAACATATTTGCAAAAGGAATTATTGCGTAGTAATGGACTTTACAGAAAGTGAATGTTTGTATGTTCATCATTGTCGAAGGAAATACAAAAAATACGTTAGAAAAATTAAATAATGAAATAGAATAATATGGTCATAGTATATTTCGTCAACTCATTAAAATGAACTTATTAAAGCATACCTGCGAACTGCTTTCGTATTTAATCATAAAGTAACTATTTTTGTTTTGTAAAACTGTGTTTATTTTTAACATGAATCTCGCACGTGAATTTTAATAATAAATGAATAATTACCATAGAAATGCGTAGTAGGATGACGTGTCAACGACGCGTGTAAAATCATCAAATAGCATTCAACATCAAAATAAACAGAACCCGATCATACTGGTATATTGCACTTTACGACTCCAATAAACGTTTCAAAGTCTATTAGTATGATATAATTTACTATTATGAGTGTTGGTTATTATCATACGCCCACTCTGGACATCAGGGTGTTCGAAACAAAAGTAAAAACGGCAACTTCACATTACAAGAATTTTATTCAAAAATATATACCTATACATAGAAAGCATGATTTGTGACTTTACTAAGTTCCGTAAGTAAAAAAAGGCTAAATCAACATGATAGTCAGGTAAATTAATAAAACTCTGAGCAGGTAAACCGGATGCGTTAGTTTGTATGGCATCCCCGGCCCTCGGGGATGCCACGCGCAGGGTGATACGTGAGATCAGTGATTCCTTTGTTAGCTTCCGACTAGCAGCTGTCATTTTTTAATACCACGTACCTAAAATTGTTCGTTACAATGGATAACAAAATAAATAAAATTTTATCACTTTCGTTATAAACATTAGGAAAATACATTAATTACGTATTCTTAATAAGATGAAGATAATCTATATAATAATATTAATGCAATACTTATAAATCCTGATTTGTTTAGCTTTAAAACAGAAACAATATGCCATTAAGATATATCAATAATTAATTAACTAACATTTATAGAAACTGGAAAATTTATATAAACAATGTGCCTCATTATCACTTACTTGAGTCTTTACAATTTAGGTATAGTGATCGATTCGTGATCGGATTGTAATGAAGCTTGGTTTAACCTAAGTTAAAATACAAAGTCTTCTATATTATTATT
This sequence comes from Delias oraia, assembly GCA_018230265.1. Lineage (NCBI taxonomy): Eukaryota > Metazoa > Arthropoda > Insecta > Lepidoptera > Pieridae > Delias > Delias oraia. The sequence goes on from DWCF01001175.1 coordinate 5,979, forward strand.
AATTAAATTAATTAAACGAACAGACAACCAATTAGCAACAAATAATTGTAGATTTTCAGTTTCACACTCGTTTAATAGATAGCATGTTTATGACTCATTGAACGCAATTTAATTATTGTAAATAGGACGCGAACAATAGCACCGCAGTAAACGCCGTTATCAGTGATTATAAATATTAACACGGAGTAAATATAATTGTCGTTAAGGGTAAAGGTCTGCGCGTGCGGCGATACTACGAGGCGAGTGCGGGAGTAGTCAGTCCACCTCAGGCTGCCTCGTCTAAGCTCGTCTGAATGAGAAACCATCGCTTTCGATCGTTCGTTGTAGCGGGAAGGAACCGGCGTGTGATTAGCCATGAATTGGTTCAAAAAATTGTTCCCAGGAAAATCAGAGAAGCCCAATGTGAACAACTGGAAGGCTCAAAGTTTTAAGCACAGTTTTCATTCGAAGAGATGTGTGGAAAAAAAGTGTGTTTCATCTGTGTCCGAGAAAGTATACATTGCGAAAGATGTGTACGCGTTGACGACTATAAGGAATTTTCGAAGTGATTTGATAAAAGAATTCGTGCTTGAAAGCGAATGGGTTTTCGTTTCGAGAGAAGAGTTGATCGAACCTAAATTTCAAGAGCGGTTGTCTAGAATTAATACGCTAACGGAGTTGTGTGAGAAATCCGTCAAAAATGAGTGTATGAATACAACCATTGTGGCGAAACCACCTGGTTGCCACTGTGCAGATTTGGAGAAACAAGAAGAAGAAACCAAATGTAAAAGTCCACTCATGTATCTTTTGAAAAAGATTTGTGATTTCTGGAGGTGCTTGGGTAAAAAAATAAAACGTGTATTTTGTAAGAACTATGAAGTGATTCCCATCGATGAGTCGGATTTCGAAATAACTAATTCGTATCTGTGTAGGTAATGACTTGTTTTTTATTTTTGCGTCAAATTCCAAAACTCATCGCGTGATATTGTCATTCCTAGCAGCCACCAAAGCACATCTAATAATATAATTATTTACTTTCAATTTCAACTAAGAGCCATGCAACATTTTTATAAAGAAAGATATATATAAAATAGCTTATATATTATTATTATATTATATATTAATAGCAAAATTTTATTTATAAAATATTATTTACATCAATTAACAATCTACTTTCATGTTTGGTGCAAATATATGAACAAAATTTTATATTTCGAAAAAAATAATAATGGTCTTGCTTAACTAAGTCAGACGGGATAAACTTTCTCTCCTTGAAGTTATTTGTCTCTCTTTTAATACTAATAATTAGTAATATTTTTTATTTTTTTTATGGTATGTGAGTGTCCTATATAATAAGAGAACATCACCGCTCATGGACATGTTCGCGCATTAGATGTGTTCTCAGCTTTTTACGTCGCTTAAACAGTATTTTTAAACCTCCGATATCCTCACTCAGCGAAACACAGTACAAGTACCGTTAAGTACGTATTCTGTGAGCCCGTGGTATCAATTCGGACGAGCGGGCCCAATTAGTGCGTTAGCATATCTTTCAGCATGACTCTCCCACGGGAAATATATTTATTTTATTTACTACTTTTCATAATAATTATCTAAGGTTAAATATAAATGTAACCGAATATAGTATTAATTTTAATTGTTTTTCTAAAAAGAAATTCGAATTTGTATGGTATTTAAAAATATTTTATAATATAAGTATTGTAGGTATATAAATGTATGGTTTTTATAAACAGCAGCGGGCCGAGTGCGGGCTCTGCGCGGTGGGCGGACGTCCCTTGGAGCTGGCGCTGCCCTAAGAGCGTATGCCCTACATTTGGCGCAAGACAAGAGCACAACCTTCGCACAGAACGTTGACAACTTCATCGCCTGTACATTGGACTCAAAAGAAACCTGCCCGCAGGTTATATGATTTCGATGCTTTATCAATTGTAAATGTAATTTTATAAATTATTGTAATGTTCGTACAATTGTGATTCCTCAATGAATATGTCTAAAAAGTAATTTCAAAGAAGATATGTGATCGTTCTGTTCAAAATTATTGTATAATTTGTCATTCGTTTTAAAAATCAAACCTAAAAAAAGCGTACCTATTCCACAAGGGCTGAGGGTAGGGCCGCTCATACTAGGTGAGCCTACTGCTACAATAGTTTACCACCGTTTTCATAAATAAAAAATCGTTCATAAAGCTCAAAAATCTTAATGTTGAGCAATAATCTTAAAAATAAATATCTGCAGGTGATGATGCGCAACATGCGTCAATTCATGTCAGGAATGAAGAACTACCTCGTGAAGCACGGCGAGAGAGAGTTTGAGAAAGAGGTTGAGAAAGAGAGGCTCAAGGTAAGAATGATTTCATTTATTATTCTCTTACCATATACGAGGTCCACCTGCTCCATTGTCCGCTATACTATAAAAATATATAAAAAAACATAGTTGCTGGTTTACTATTTAATAATGTGAAAACCTTATTTCAGTTAAAACCAACGGAATTCTTAAACATTGACGCGATACTCGAGGGCGTGATGCATCGTCTTGTCGTACGGCCCTTGCGCTCCAAGCTCTACACCTTGCTGGCTTCTTGGCATGCATCTGACGTACGGCAGCTGCACGCCGCAATAGAGCGCGCACAACACGCCACGCCCTTACAACTTGGTGTCAAGGTAAGATCGATTTGAAGGCTCAGTCAAAAGCTTAGGCTGTGTTCGAGTATTTGAGTCCTAAGATAGTAAAAGCTACCTAAGAATAAATAAAGCCGAGGTATGTAACGTCTACTACAAATTAGTTTTAGTTAGTTTCTGCGTTAAATATAGTTATGGAAAATCTTACAGCGCCTCTAACTACGTGCAAATTTACATAGCTTATAAGCAGTTACAGATTTAAAATACGTTATAAAAAATCTACCGTAATAATTTATTATTTTTAATAATTAATTATATTAATTTAATAATTACATTGGCCGTTTTATTCGTAAAAAAGTCGGTATGAAGCATATCATAAGAATTATTCTAAAACAATATATCTATATCAAAGCCTATAATGTTGCAGGAGTCCACGAAAGTGCCTTCCTCAATAGTGTTGGCGGCTATATCGAAGCATTTCCTCAAGATGCAAGAAGCGGACTCACCCTTGGACAAACTTGAAAATCTCCTCGCAGCCATATCTGCAATGTTCAATGCGGTTAGTTTTTTTACTCAGTATCATTGTCAGCTTATTAAAGTCCACTGCTGGACATAGACCTCCCCAAGACGCCTACATATTGCGAACTTGACCGATCTGGATCCATCGATTGCCCGCGACCTTAATGAGATCGTCTTTCCATCGCGTGGACGGGATGTCCCACTTTCGTTTTCCGGTGCCACTCGAGAACCTTCTTCCCCATTGGTTGTCGGTTCGTCGAGAGATGTGGCCAGCCCATTGCACTTCAACTTACTAATACGGCGGGCAATGTTGGATACTTTGGTTCGGCTGCGGATAACCTCATTTCTTAATTTATCTCACAGCGAGAGCATTGCCCTCTCCATAGCTCGCTGAGTGACTCTGAGCTTCTCAATCAATCCATTCTCCATCGTGAGCGACCACGTTTCAGATCCGTGTGTCAATACTGGCAACACGCACTGGCACAAATTTAAATGTGTTAATAATACAACATTTTTCTGTGATGAATTTTCGATTATCATGTAACGGCAATTTCTAGATAATCTTATTTCAGTACTGGTATTAATAGGTAACTCTTTTATTTAATTATTGGTGCGTATTTTTTTCTAGTACTATATAAAAATTTATTTATCTTATGTTTCACGTTCAACAGTTTTTTTTAATTTCTCGAAACAGCTGTATAATGTTATTTATTTCGTTTCAGATTCGCGGCGAGCGAACAGTTGGCGCTGACGATTTACTACCAGTGCTAGCGTGGTGCGTATCACGTTGTCACCTAGTCTGTGGTGAATTGGAGGCAGAATTGATGGCCGGACTTCTACCGCCCGCGCTGTTAGCCGGAGAAGGGGGCTATTATCTCACCGCCCTCTTCTCAGCCGTCGCTGTGCTGAAGAGATTGGCACCGGAGTCCGGAGCTGACAGCAACGCTACAGTATGTTAATTTTATACAAACATTTCGATTTTTTCCTTCATTTTGTTAATTAAATTAATTAGATACTTAATTCCCGAACAAATATTATGTTAATGATATGTATGAAATTGTTGAACGTTTTAATTAAATACTTATAAGATATATGATATTGTACATACTTCTGATATACATTTGAGATAGTAAACAAGTTTTGAGTAAATAAAATTTATATATATATATTATATATAATATAAGTCTTAGAATCCTTGTATGATAGTGTTTTTGCCCAGAATCTAGATGACTATAATCAGAAGTCTGTCAGAGAGAAAGAAAAATATATGGACGAAGGATGGAGATAGCCACATAAATGAATTAATGATGTATCTGTCTTCTTTTTGGTATGATCATTCGGTCTGATGTACAGATTAAATAAATAATAGTTAATGATAATGTTCCTTATTGAGGAATCGTTATCATAACCGCTTGATGGCAATCTTGATTTGTTCTAGCAAATCCTGAAAGATTCAAAAAATTTGACATATAACTTGTCTTACAGTAAATATAGTAACTATATAGTAATACTATATTATGTGATATACAGTATTTTAATATTAGTTGATGTTGTCAATGACACAGACCTTTCAAATGACAATGCAATTGACAGTACCGCCGTGGATCGAGCGAGGGCGCGCGCGAGGCAGCGGCCGTAGTACGAGTGGCGCTACCAGATGAGTGTCGCGGTTGGATCCGTCGAGTGGCCCTGCCCTGTCGCCCCGCGGCCCGCGTTCGTGACCTCTGCAGGGCATTGGCGCACGCAGCAGCAATAACTAACCCGCAAGACTATGCGCTGTTCGCACTACATGATGGACACGGTGAGTGGGTTTTTTTACATACAATATACAACTGCCTCGCTAAAAATATTGATTTTTTAAGGAAAATATCACTTTTATCAAAATTATTGCGTAATTTGCAGGATAGTTAATAAAAGATTCATTTGATGATCCTTAGTACACATATAATTGAATTATTGAATATATAATGAATATAACCTCTCCAAAAAAATGTATGTAATCTATTTAAAACTTATAGAATTATACCATAGTCGACTCTAGTCTGTGGGTTGATTCAACTATATTTTTAAGCATAAAAACTAACTTTTCTTTAAATGTTTCAGAAACAATGTTGAACGAGAACGATTGTCCGCAAGAAGTGATGTCAGAGAAAAGTGGTCAGAACTTTATACTGGCGTACAAGAGGATAGATGCGAAAATCGCGTGGCCACAACAGGCCCTACTGTCGTACCCTTAAATATATCGCTAGCTGAAATCTCACTTATGAAACTGAATTTAAATAATCATAAGCTCGCAGAACCATCTGTCATCTTGCTCATTACTCATTAGGGTAAACAGGATAGATATATTTTTGTCGAGAAAGTATTTTCTACGATATTAACCATTTTGTAGCTTGGTCACTTCAGTGATTTTTAATTGGCGATCCGTGACTGCATTACGAAACATATCAAATTTGTGAAAAACATGAGTCTCGTTTCGAATGCTCGAAAATTTATACAAAAAATGATACTTCAAAAACACAAAATAGATTCACTAACAGTCCTATACTTTGAAATTGTCATAGTAGCAACACTTGAAACGCAATTCTAAATAAAAAAATTATCACTAAAATTAAATAATTCAAATGATTTTATAGTGAACATGCATTAACGTGCTCTTGTCAGTTTCATATCAAAGTTCTTCATGCCATTTATATTTTTGGTCTCAAGAAATACTACAGTTTTAAAAAAATCATTAAAAAATAACTAGACATATATTTTACATTGTTTGTTTAATGTTCAAACATTTAAACTCTTATTTTATCGATCGCTGATTAAACATCTTCTGGTGAATAGAACCTGTTTATATTTACGCCATTCAATAAAGTAGCTTTTTTACCTAACTAGTAAATAAGATTTTTTAATGACTGAATATTACTCCATAATCTTTGTACATTTACGTTTTGTAGGGATTCATGTTATTAGAACCATTTAAGTTTTATGCGAATCTAAAAACCTTATAAAGGTATCAGGTGTATGTAATGTATGTTCCTAAATTTCTCAGTACCCTGGCCGCTTACCATGTTTTACAGCTAATTTAGTAGTAGAAGTTGCTCTAAAAATAATTTTCGTCTGTATTTCTAATATGTAATGCTATTGTTTATTGAACTGTGATGTAATTCGTATTAGTATCGTAAGGTTTGTATTAATTTTTGTATATTCGTAGAGTTCTTAAAATAATTTATTGTAGTTTAAGGTACTCAGTGCTAGAACGATTTATAATTTGTGTCGACGAAATTTTAGGCCTAACTTTGTATTGTGCTTTGTTTTGTACTAATTCAAATGAATCTTTCTAGTTTCTATAAAGAGTTTTATGTATTAAAACTTATATGCTTTGTTAATAACTAATTTTAATAACTATAATCCTAGTCAAAGTATGATTTAATTTATTTTGTATAGTATTTTGCCGTATTTTAACATTTTGTTTGCAAATGTCTGTCTGAGAATGACTTCAAGATAAGCGAAAGTGATTGACAAAATGAATTCGACCTTAGCTTGATATATAATAGCTCTAAATTTTTTATTAAATATGTACTTACATTTTCTCTATAGTACATTTAACGTTTGTAATAGACATGGAACTAAACCATTGAGCGATATCCTAACTAAAGAACTCGAAATCTAGAACTCTGGTAAGAATTTTTATGTAGTGTATGTGGACTGACTCTTATTAAACTGAGGTGAATTGTCGTACTAAATGTTCGAAATCTGTTAGGGTATCACTCAAACTGCATGTATTTAGATCTTCAGTCTTGTATTTAAAATTAGATTAAACATAATTTTCAGTCATCGTCAAAATAAAAGGATTTTTTACCAATAACCTGACTTTTATTAAATTTATACCTCTGGGCAAGCCTTGCTAGTGCTCTAATTTAGCCGGCATCCTGTAGGTTATTACGGGTTCATAAAATACCAGCGTGTAATAGTATCAGAACTGTGTGTTAGAGTTATTGCGTATACTGGAAGTACACTTTGTCATGATACTTAAGCGTGGTTGTCCATGGGAAACTATTTCTAACCATTAGTGGACACTTGTACCTCACCCGTTATATATTAAATAAACTAATATATAGCTGAAGATTTAAGTGAATATTTTATTTTAAATGAAAGAAAGATAATTTAACATTATGGCTAAAAACCGGAACCGGTTTAAAGGACATTTAATCAATATGCATCAGACTCGTTACCATGACAACCAATATGTTATTAATTTTACTATAACGAAGTACCTATGTGCTTCAAAGTATGAGAATAACTCGAACTGTTAACTTGTGACCTAAAAGCACACAAAGATGGCAAGTGTTACCTATATCTGTATGCATAAAGTAATATAATAACACTATTTTGTTTCTGATTTATTTATAATAATGAATAAAATACGACTAGAACAAGATCTAAGCTATACTAGAAATTATATTGTAACAAATGACTTAACAAAATCACAATACAGTATTGATTATGTACCAAAACAAGGAGATAGGAATCGGTTTGTCAAGAATAACGCCTGTACAGAAAACTTGTACATCTATTCTCCAGACACTAAGGTATGTATTAAATTAATTTGTAAATCTATGAGGAAACTTTTAAGTTTAAGAAATTGTTAACTTTATAAAAAAATTGAAATAGCTATAAAATAAATTGCCTTAAGACGAAGATCTTTAATCGGTGTGTTACTAGTGATGACTTACGGTGGGGAGATGTGGTCTCTCACCAACGACCTAATCTCAAGGCTCAGAGTCGCTCAGGGAGCTATGGAAAGGGCTATGCTCGGAGTTTCACTACGCAATCGAATAAGAAATAAGGAGATCCGTAGACGAATTAAAGTTACCGTTATCCGCCGAATTAGCAAGGTGAAGGGGCAATGGGCAGACCACATCGCACCTAGAGCGAAGTGTTAGAGTGTGAGACCACGGACCGACAAGCGCAGCTGGAACGTCCACACACAAGGTGGACAGACGACCTTATAAAGGTTGCCGGAAGATGCTGCATGCAGGTCGCCTCCGACAGGTATTCATGGAGGTCCTAGGAGAAGGCCTATCTCCAGCAGTGGACGTCTTACGGCTGAAAAGATGATAATAAAAAAAATTTAATTGCAGTTATTACGTTACCCACCAAAAACAGAGGCATTTGGAATATCTGAAACTAAAAATGCATTTACTAGTCTGTCTACATCCAATCGTCTAACAACAAATACTGACGAATTCGTACAAACGTGTATATTCTCAGAACCGGTAGGTTTGATCAATTAAATAAGCTTTGCGTCAAGGTGTGATATTACTTACTTATTTAGCAATTATAATTGTGTTTTGTATTGACCGAGCCACTCCGCTATATTTTAGATTATTGTTTTTTTATAGTATAGTCGATAATTGAACAGGTGGGTCTTCTTATATGGTAAGAGATTACTGCCGCCAATGGACAAACGCGCCATACTCCGAGCATTGGTTGTATTGCCGGCTTTTTACGCCACTTAAGCGGAGTTTTTACATACTCACCGTTTCAAATACAACTACTATTTCACGCTGAGTATTCTGTAGGACTGTAGTATCACTTCAGACGATCCGGCTCAATCAGTGCACCCGCATATGCTTCAGCATGGTTCTCCCACGTCGTGTCAGTATTAAGACACTCGCCCGACCACTGACAAGCTCTTTCAGGGCCGAATACCGAATACTTGCTTCATGGTAGACCTATTAAACCACCACAAAGCCTCAAGGCTCTCGGGGCTTGTTAGGCCAGTTTCTCTAAATGTAAGTAGCGACGCCCTGGCGCATCAGGACGTCGCGCGGCAATATCGTAGAGCGTCGCAAGCCTATTTTAGCTTCGATTTGCCAGAAATGCAAGCACATTCTTATTAGCATTCTTCGTATTAGTAACTCTTCGTTTACATTCTTGTTTTGTTTTGTAAATATATGAAAAATATTAAATATATTCTGAAGTTTTTCTGATGACCTCATATTAGTCTACTGCTGTTTTTATGTTGAGTACAGTAGGTAGGATTGATTATTTGAGGGAAGGGCGTTGCAAGAAAAATAAGAATTCTATAGGGCGTCATAGTTTAATTAGTTTAGGAAGGCCTGGTTTAGGCCTGGTTTAAAGTTGCAATTTATCAATAGAAAATATGAATTATTTCAATACAGCCTCCTGTAGAGCCTTTTCATAAAGAGTTCGAGGCGTTAGACACCACTTACGAAGGTTTTGAAAAGTATTTGGATCCCTATTTGACGACTAGCCGACTTCACCATCGACCTTACACGACAGAACAATTGAATAAGATATCGAATTCCAAGGACGTGATAACTTATCACTCTTTGAACGAACTACCTTGGGTGAGCGTTACGATTAATTAATTAATAATTTAACATAAAACTAACTAGTAATACCTGTTAAAATTAGTTACATATTAATAATTCCTTTGATCATCTTCTTTTTATAGGTTAGATCACGAAAGCCAAATATGGACAAATGGCGTATACAGTTCAGTAGACATAAATCAATTTATGACAGAGAAAAATTTAAAGAAGAATATAAAGAAATAAGAACGCATAATAAACTTAATTGGACTCCTGGGTAAAGTTTCTTAATTTAAGGCTTCGGTAGAAGACATTATTGTTTCTCAGAAGCATAGCATCAGTGATAGTTAATTCGACTCTCGAGGAAACAATAACCTTAAATTTTCTTCCATTGCAAACATTATACTATTATTAGATAATTATTAAATATTATTATTTTTAGAGCATTCCGTACGGAAACAAAGGATCATTACAAAGACTTTCATCAACGGCCTAAATTGAGGATAAGTCATTTTGATTTGGTACAGAAATATTATCAGCAAGCCACTGCTCAGCTTAGACAGAAGTAGTTGGCTATTGGAAGGCCAGGAATAACCAAAACAGAATATTGAATTCTTGCTTCTATTGTTTTATTAGCATATCCCAAATTAGAATCGGAATAATATTTATCATCATTAATAACTTTCAAAGAATAATTTAATCATAGACGCGGTGTGAAATACGTAGGCGTTATAATCACTGGTTATATTTGAAAAAGAAAATTTATTTAATTGAACCTGAGTTTTCTTTTTATCTCAGTTTTTACCTAACCATTGGGTAAATAGCCGATAATCAATACATTAATTATATATATATTAAGTATACCAGTAGAATAGAGAAAGAAATAATAGATAAATTTTAAAAATAAATGATTACTCACTAATATAAGAACAAATACGAATAAAGAAAATAAAGAAAATAACTTCCAATAGATTTCCGCCCATGCAAGAGCTATGCTGAAGCATATACTGAGGTATTGCTTGGGCCGGCCCGTCCGAAGTGGTACCACAAGCTCACAGAATACTAGCGTGAAATGATACTTGTACTGTGTTTCGCAGAGTGAGTGAGGATATGCCGTTAAAAAGCCGGCAACACAACCACAATGCGCGAAATGTGGCGCGATTGTACGCAATACAATAAAAAAAACCTTGTCATAGCTGTCTATAGTTAAGTGATTTACGCATCTGAAACTTAATGTCCTTTCTTTTGAATCTAGGGTAATTGAAAAAATGTGTAAGTTAAGACAGGCTGGCTTATCTTTCAAACTTACGGGTTTTCATTTTACTAAAACCTCCACACAATACTTCTATATATAGCATCTTTAAAAATAAATTGACAAAGTCAAAAGTAACACATTTACAATGTCATTCCAAGGTGTGAAATTTTAAATTAAATATTAAAAATTCTAGAAAAATGACCGTGAAAACTAAATGGAAATTCTGTACTTCATCTGCATTATCTTATTAATATCTTACGTAATTTATTTGATACAACCGTACTGGATACTCATCTTATCTTTTGCTGTTGTTTATACTTTATACAATCAAATTTGTATGATATTTTGAAATATACAATGTTTACTAGATGTAATTGTCTAGTCTCCTTTGAAATATATTAGATGATCTTTTAAAAGTATTCTTATTTTTTCTATTTACCCTATTTATGAATTATTAGCTTAGCAAAATTGTATTTTGAACAAAAGGTGTTTTGGCAATTCTAAAAAATATATTCTAATCTGAACGGTTAAAATCTTAAATACGCTCCATCAAATTGGCGGATGCTGAGTGCTGACATACAATATCAACTGGCTACGTGGTAGAATGATTATATGCCTATTTTTTTTGTATCACAGAAATCCGTAAAATATATTGTGGACAAAATTATTATTTCAATTAACGGTAAAATAACGAATTCGGTATTTTAATGGTTTCTTTAAGTGAATAAGAGAAATACCAATATAGAATTCCTGAATCACAGAATACTCAACGTGAAACGGTACTGGTACTTCGCTGATAAGCGAGGATATCGAAGGCCTTTCAAAATACCACTAAAGTGGAGTAAGCCTGCAACACAACAAATGCGCGGACTGTGGCGTGGTTATTCATGGGCGGCGGTGGTCTCTTACCATAGGACACCCACCTTCTCTGTTGTCCGCTATACTATATAAAAAATAATTTTCATAAGTTGCTTTTGGTTTCACCGTGTTAAATCTATTCAACTGTCAGTACATATATACGTAGTTATTAGTGATCATAGAGCATACGCTGAGCTCGGACGTTTGTATAATACTCATATTTGAACAAATTAATTTCTGCAAACGAATTTGATGTATTTTTGGCACTTGGCATATTTGATATGGGTTTGATAAGTGTGATTTTTATAGTATCGGTGTTTTTAATTTGTGATGGCAATTCATTTGGACCGAAAAAGGTTTGTATTAAGTAATATAGAACTTAGTAGGTCTATTTTCGTGATATTAATATTCAAAAATGAATAACCAATTAATGAAAACGGACTATTGCACTGACTCCAGTGTATTCGACATTATTGTATTATCAAATATTTCTTTAATATAGCTTATTTGATCACTTACTCGTAATCTTCTAGATTATTTACGAAACGTTTTTAGAAAATATTTTGTAATTAGTTTCTTTATTTTACCAATATATTACCGGATATATATGTCATCCTTGGGAAAGCCACGTTGAAGCATATGCTCACGTACTAATTGGGCCGGCTCGTCCCAAAAATTAAAAAGACCCTTAAACTATATTAAATTGAAATATTATATTAAAAATTTATTTTTCTAAATTAAACATGACAATTAAAGCGGTTGTAGACAGTTGGTTCTTATTTTGAAATTTTCTCGCTCCGTTGCATTTGTAAACAAATACGCTTTGCCGATTGAGTAAATACTGTTGAACGATGTTTCAGCGGAAATAATTTTCCGAATAACAACTGAAAGTTGTGTTAATGACCGTCATAATATAATATTGTAAATATTATTTATATGAATAAAATTATATTAAACATATGTTAATGGAACAATCGATAAATTAAAAAACAAAACAATAGGTAGTTTAAAGTATTTCAAATTTTCTCATTATAAACATCTGTTGCTAAGTACTTTTAATTATGTAAATTCATTAGTATACATTTCTTCTAAACATTATTGTAGAAGAAATATTTAATTTAAAATTGGATACAAGTGTATAAAAAATAATTCTAAATAAAAAATTGTAGTGTTGAAGTTGGGTATAATTGTTATCATTTGACATTCCATAAATCATTGTTGTAGTCTTTGTTTTTGGGATTGTTGACGACCAAATCTTTTCCGATCGGCTTGACTCTTTGGCGTTGCGTGGAGATGTTGCTTCGCTCAGCATCTTCTACCGCATCTATCACGGCGAATGTTCGGAGGAGTTGTTTGGACTGATACCTGCTGCAGAATTTCATCTTCGAACACCGAGGCAGAATGCAAAGTTTCATCGCTTTCACCTCGTGTTTGTAGTTTCACTACTGAGCGTTTTTTTTAGACATATTGTGCCAGGCACCACCTCTCTCTGGAATCAGCTGCCAGCACGGGTATTTCCAAACCATTCCTTAAAGGCCGCCAACGCACTTGCGGCTCTGCAAAAGCTGAGGGTGTCTATGGGCGGATGACCGCTTGCCCTAGGTGAGCCTCCTGCTCATTTGCCACCAATTAAATAATAATAAAAACTCGTACTATTTCATTTAAAAATGATTTTTGTAAAGGATTCCGTGTACCCTTGTACCTACAAATGTACATTGTAATGTTTTTGTAAAGGTAACTTATATTTGCAATTTTTTACTATAAACCTGAATAAGCTCATACGAGGTCATAACGTATATGTGGGTCAGTAAAAGTGGTTATACTTGTCTATTACAATGTTAAATTAATATAAAGTATTTTATTATTATTTGTTTGAAGACTAATGCTACTGAGGTATTAAATATATCTTTTTCTGCTTTTAGTTGTAGAAAATTAAAAATAAATAAAAATGCGGCACGTTGTGATCACCGAAACTTATTCATATTTAACTATTTTTTTTTACATATCCCACGCTAATGAAATTATTACGCGTAAATGTTCATCCACTTTTCATAAAATAATTGTGTACGTGACACTTGGAGTCATACGGTGTGTAAATACAATGCCCACTTAAAAATACAACGTATGCATACACCAACATGATAAAAATTAAGACTATTTGATAAATGGGTGATTTTCTGTAAATATAGAAGCGATGTGAGACACAGACTGGAGCTTTTTGCATAATTATAAGTAAACATACCTATTTCATTACCAGTTGCTGCTAACAGTTTATTATGAGAGTGAATGCCCTGACAGCCAAACATTCATACTCGAACAACTTCAGCCAACCATACAACAGCTTCACAATTATATTAAACTACAACTTGTACCATTTGGAAAGGCAAGGGTAAGCAAATGCTGTATATTTTTTTAAATATAGTCTTATCGCACTGAAAATAAAGATACTATTTGCATAACTAATTCAAATTCACTGATTTGTCTATATATATTAGGAATTTATCCACAGAGTATAAACTATGGCAACGATGGCTTTGAATGCCAGCACGGGTCGTCGGAGTGCCTCGGCAACATAGTGCAGGACTGTGCCCTCAGTCGGATGAAGAATCAGAGCGATGTGCTTAAGGTGGCTTACGTAGCCTGCGAGATGCAAACCAGAGCAGGCCCTAGGGGAGATTTGTCTGTAAGGCATTAACTTTAAGGAATACAAAAATATATTCTGCTCAATACGATTGTTTTCAAAAAGTAAATATTGGTATTAACAATACTATTATACCCGTGGGAGAGCCATGCTGAAGCATATGCAGACGCACTAATCGTGCCGGCTCGTCCAAAGTATTATCACGGGCTCGCAGAATACTCAGCGTGAAACGGCACTTATACTGTGTTTCGCAGAGTGAGTGAGGATATCGGAGACTCTTAAAATGCCACTTAAGCGGGGTAAAAAGCCAATTTTAGTCACAACCTATGCGTGGATTGTGGCGCGGTTGTCCATGGGCGGCGCTGTTCTCTTACCATACATGAGACCCACCTGCTCCATTGTCCGTTTCTCAAACACTTTAAGAACTGTTATTCTGCCCCTGCTGTAAAATGCAATTAATGCAAATGTTAATTCACTCGTAGTTATATTTTATCAATAAGCCATGATAAGATTGTACAATTCATAGATTATTATTGCATCATGCTTTAGAGAAGTAATAAAACCTTAACGAATTAACATATAACAAGTCATAGTTCAGTTTAAAATTTAAAGTCATAAAAATGAAATATTATGATTTATATATTATTATTATAATTATGAATTATTACTATGTATTAATATGATTAGTATATAACAATAATTCATTCTTTAATGAATAATTATAAAATGAATTATTATAACGAATAATTGAATAATTATAAATATTATAATGAATAATTATTATAATATTAGTATTAACGTTGAACCAATTTTAATACGACAAATATATCTAGTATAACTTTCACTTGAAGCAGCCTATTAGAACTACTTCGTGAATATATAATGACAAGTTTTATGTACAAGATATATGTGTTAATGTTTGAAAACAATAAACTCCTTTTAAAATACAATCACGGATGAAAAGGTTCAATCACGCATGACTAAGAATGTTATATGCTGGTTGTTCTAAGGTCCATAGATTGAGAAAATAGTTTACTAAATAAAAAATATATTTTGTTTTAGCCCATCCGTTTATTTCAATATCTTTTTCTACTTAAATCAAAACCATGGGTTAGCGAATATAATATTATAATAGTTAAAAATTTTCAGTGTGTTGAAAATGCGAAATTGTCTTCGAAAGATGTGGAAGAATGCGTTCTGACAGGTGAAGGTAGCACGCTACAACTTCACAGCGAATACCTGACTAGTCAAGTTCGACCCAGCTTTATACCAACGGTCACTATAAACAAGGTAAGTACTAGTATTTCTTCTACATTTTACCAATAAGGCGTTTCTGAACGAATTTGATTTTTTTTATATTGCTAATTTTTGCTTTTTCAATCTTGTATAATTTGTAATGGATTTTAAAATATGCATTTGGTCTTAAATTTGATGTATTTCTAGGTATTCGACCAGCGCATTCAAGATAATGCCCAAGTCGATCTGCTGGGTACAATTTGTTCGATCTTGAAGGAAACAGATGCGTGTGCGCAACGTTTCAACTCTATGGCACTCAATTATGTTTTAGTTAATCAACGATGAAATAAATAAATCGAAACATTTTTGTTTTTGACTTAAACACTCATTGAAAAATCATAGTAAAAGGTCGTAAGAAGTTACATTATATTAACCTACAAAACATGCATTTCACATTTTTATTTAGGATGACTAACATTGAAGATTACCGAATTGAATGCTCGATTGCAAACATTTCTATGTATTTGAGTTTAAGTCTAGTTATAGTGCGATATTGATTCGATTTTATTTTAAACTATAAAATGAACGTGAGACTATTGTCTATTAGTTACTGGGCGAATTGTCAACGATCCATCGGTGGTAATGTGCCACGTTGGTGTACACACTCGGCACGCCCTCACTTCCGCAATTCTCTGAGCCGAACGATACTATACCCACCTGAAAAAGGATATTTAAAAAATCAGTTAGACTACACTCTTTGAAATATCATACAGCAATAACCTAATTGCCAAGTAATACTAGGCTAGTAAGACGTTTTTAAGTTACTTAAATGTTAGCTCAATCTTACTTTACGCTTAGTTAGGTCGCATTTACTTTTTATGTAACACACTTTTTAAAACAGTACGTTACTAATAATATTTTTTATGGTATGGCAAACAACGAAGCAGGTGGGTACCCTATATGGTAAGAGAACACCGCCGTCCATAGACAACCGCGCCACACTCTGCGCCTTGGTTGTGTTGCCAGCTTTTTTTCGACGCTAAAGCTGTATAATTTCAAGAGTCCGCGAAACATAATACAAGTACCGTTTCATGCTGAGTAATAATTATAAAAGTTAGATGTATTCGTGGGTATATGTAAAGTACCTGTACAAACATGCCATCCCTTTTGATAACGAGAGGCGCACCTCCAAACCCAGAGCAGGCATCTTTTCCCTGCTCCCCACCGGCGCACAGCTGTCCTTCATGTATGGGAACAGATTCACCAAACACCTTTTCACACATCTCCAGTGGAACCAAGGGAACTTCTAACTGTTGTTGACGACTCGCCTGAAAGAAAAATAGAAGCAGAAGTTTAATTTTTTACAAACTCCAACAACTAATTCCATTTTCAATGTATTTAATAAAAATATTCTTTTATTTGACATAAAAATTACTTATCTGTCACCTCGACTCTGACTTAATACTTTAATAACTTTGATTCAGACGTCTTTAAATTTAACCCTTATACGTTATCTATTGTTACTATACTCTATCCTATATAATTAAAATAGTTTTGACATATGAAATCGACTTCGTTACCACTGTGCTTTGCCCGGACAGCTTTCCCCAGCCCACGAGAGAGGCTCGCTCGTCGGTCACCACTTCTTTGTCATTGAGGCAGATAGGAGCTGTCGTCACTGAAAGTTTTACAGAGCATTAGGTGTATTGTACTATTTGGTTGTTCATTGTAACAACATCGATTAATAATAAACGTTAACTGATTTAATTAGCTTTAATTTTCTGGCATTTAATTAAAATTCCGACATGGCTGGGCAAATTAAAATGCAAAAAATCTTCACTGTCTGTTAATTTTGTCTAGTATAAAGTCAAGAGTTATTTATTTATATTTTTTTGCTTCTTTATGTTTTTTAAAAACGAATTCTTACCGGAGTATTTGATTTCGTCCTTTAATATGATAAGGGCTATGTCATGTCTAAAAATCTTCTGCTCATAGCCAGGGTGCACTGATACGCTCTCCACTTTAATAGCCTGGGCGGGCGGTGCGCAGAACAACTCATTGCAGTCAGGACTGCGGCTTACATCCCATTCGCCCACCACTACGGTGGACCTGTAACGCATAAAAGATCATTGCACACTAAATGCGTTACTCGTTCAAGCTTTGTTTATAAAATATAAAAACATGTGAAACTTCCATAACACCTCTATTATATATTCCAATCATCAAAAAGTAATTCATAAATATTCACGCACTATAATATATTTCAAACATTATTTATCTATATCTATATATATATAGATAAATAATATGTAATATATATGTATAATGTATATAATATATATATAAATCAGTGCCTCTTATCGTTGTAAATTCATAACTCAAGAACGTGCTCACCTTTCCAAACAAAATTGCTTTGTTTGGACTATTAAAAGATAGTTTACATGAAGTTTGCACAAAATCGGTCGAACAGTTCTTTATTTATCACATTTTTAACAAGAAATGAATTCAATATATGGTGGATTATTTTATTACTGAGGATTTTGCTGTCAAGTTGAATTTTTTTATAAGTAGCGAAGCACGTACTGGGTCGCTAATAATAAATAACTAGATAAATCGCCTTCATTGTAAGCATGATTGAAATAACATTGAATTAGAGGGAGTAGTGGCAATAATACTTACAAAATGTAATGGAAATTACAAATTATTTCTCTTACAATTTGTATCCTTCCGGCTTAGCCAAAGCGCAGTGTGCAGCGGTCAAGATAATCCTTTTTCCTATAATTGAACCCGTGCAAGCAAACTTTACGCTGCCCGTATCTTTATCTATAAAAGGAAGCATTAGTTAAGTAAATTTCAATGACAATTTAGCCTCATAATTTTAAATAAATCTATAAATTATAAGTCTTGTACCGAGTGGCTTGTAAGCTACCGCGAACTCATAATTCATAGGTATTGGGTTCGATCCCCAGTGCTGGTAATATTTATAATATATGTCGTCTTTGGATGGACTTTACAGTGGACGGAAGAGTGTCATAAGATTGTTACATGGTTGAAATGTATACATATGACACATTAATTTGGTCAGCTCGTCCGGACTTATACCACGGGCTCACAAAATAACAGCAAACAGCCTACCGATAAAACAGTTCTTGTAATGTGTTTAACTGAATGGGTGAAGATACCGAAGGCGTATGAAGTTCAACTGCTTAAGTGGTGTAAAAAGCGTTGGTTTTGGCACGCTTGTCTATGAGCAGCTGTGATCTCTTACCACCTTTGGAGAACCCGCCTGCTATGTTGTCCACTACATATTAAAAAAAAAATCTATACTTTAATTGTACTCACTTGCAAAGCCTACTCTAGCGACCCAGGGTTGGGCTCCCAAGCCATTATAGTCGATCCCACGCACCATGCTCTGTCCGCATTGAGGGTTGCCGTGTTGGTACACTCGACCACAATCACACGAAGGACAACATACGAAATCCTCTTCGTTTGAGCTGCCGCAGGTTAATTCGTTCAAGCGGAGAAAATATCTATAATTTTAAAAAATATATTCTGTAAATACTTGGAAACATTTTTAGATGAGTCAAGTTCAATTTTTTTTTTGTTTTACAAATTACTATTTTTTTCTTTATTTGGCCGAGAATATTGTCACGAATATAATAATATTTATATTGTTTCTTGATTTTACCTATCCGAAGAAAAACATGAATAGTCCAACAAATCTTCCAGCAATGGACACGCACTGATCGGGACACACATTGTGTTGGGAGGACATCGTGACTGAAAAAAAATTTTCAAAGGGCAATATTATTATTATTGTTTTTATTGTATAGCGGACAACGGAACAGGTGGGTCTCCTATAAGTAAGTAGGTAAGAGAACACCACCGCCCACACATTGCTTGTTTTGTTGGATTTTTACGCCGCGTAAGCAGAACTTTTTTTAAGGGCCTCCGATATCCTCACTCTCTCTGCGAGACATAATAGAAGTACCGTTATGAGTACAACTACTATTTCACACTGAGTATTATGAAATCTGAAATGATTTGAATATATTGCTCTGGTACATAAGAGTTCATTATAAGTGGTTCAGCAGCTTTGGCGTGAAAACAAAATTGGTAGAAACAGTTTCATATATACACAATATTAGTTAGCATCATGACTACTTACAAGATTTATATCTTCATCAACTCGTGGTTTCCTGTCTAAGCTTATCGATATACCTAGAAATTAAAATATTTAATTAAATTTGTACAAGTTCAAATATAAGATACATAAATAGTAATCATTTAACAGTATGAATCAATCAAAGCGTAGAAAAGTCCTTTCTTTCCGCTTCATGCGAATTAAAGTGCGTTTAAAATGCGTTTATAATTTTATAATATTATAAAATTGCTAGACGATATATATATCTATGACGATATATATATCTATGACGATATATATATCTATGACTATATATGTATATGTAAAGAAATTCTTGGACTCCTTATTAAATAAGAGTGTTTTCTTTATCTAGCATAGAGAAAGCCTAAATGTCAACTCTTGACAGGTGTCATTACATTGTTTTATTAGAAAAGAATAATTTTAGGAATAATTCATTTATATTGTATAAATAATTGTTAATTTATAAGACAAGACGTAAAAGCTTTCAATGCAGGGTTTTTGATTATACAAAGAAACGCAATTGAGCTTTTATTTTCTTGAAAATACTAAAAATTTAATTATATATATGTTTCACAGAACAGTGAAAATATCTCATAATACATGCACCCGTGGTAGAGCCATGCTTAAGCATATGCTGACGCATTAGTTGAGCCGCCTCATTCACGGGCTCACATAATACTCAGCGTGAAACGGTACTTATAAAATGTATCGCTTAAGCGGCGTAAAAAGTCGGCAACACAACCAATGCGCGGACTGTGGCGCGGTTGTTCATGGCCTTCGGTGTTCTCTTAGCATATAGGAGAGGCACTTGTTATGTTGTCTGCTATAGCATGAAAAGCGGCATAAAAATAATAAATATTTCGTAATTTTCTAGGTATATAATTATACGTAGTCTATATAATTCAGATACTGTCTGTTTGCAAAAAATATCAATGTTGCATGAGCAATCATCATTACAGATGACCTTGCATTACAAATTGAGGCTGGTCGCTGAATACAATATCACTATAATTAGTGTTTACCACATTATATCAGGTACACTGTTGTACTCCTGCAGTTACTTTATTTGAGCTACAGAGACAATGTTTAAAATACAAAATTAAGTAAAAAGACGTCAGAAACTTAATTTATTAAAAAACTTAACGCTTTTAAATGCTGATGAACGGCGATATTACTTTGTTCCTGAGCTTAATCTTTCATCAATTTATCAACAAAAATCTGGATTTTGAGTTCAATACCTGACAAAAGCTAAAAACCTAAAAACTAGTTTTCTCTGTAAAATAGTGAAGCTTATTAACTGATGTTAGAAACGTATTGGCTTCATTAAAGTCAAACTGCACATTTATACATATAAATTACAATAAAAATATAATGAAAATCAATAAAATTTGTTTTCGAGCTACATAGACGATTTCATCATCATTCGCCTATCAAGTTCACTGCTGGACATAGGCCTCCCCCAAAGACGCCCTCCTATTACAATTTTGAGCGATCTGGATCCAGCGGTTGCCCGCGACCTTCGTGAGATCGTCTTTCCATCGCGTGCCGAGACATAGACGATTTATTGTGTTTAAAATGCAAAAGTACTTCTAAAGACATCAGAAAATTAAACTAATTAAAAACCTTAACGCTTTAATATAAATGAATATAAAATCGCTAAAATCTAGATTTTGTGTTAAGTACCTGACAAAAGCTAAAAAAAGCTTAGACTTAGACTTGAATCACTAGTTTTCTCTGTAAACTCGTGAAGCTGCCTCATTATGACCAGATATTAGAAAGATATTGGCTTTTATTAAAGTTAAAATGCACATTTATACACAAAAACGTAAGCTAAAATTTTTTAATTGTATAGCGGACAACGGAGCAGGTGGGTCTCCTATATAGAATGAGAACACCGCCGCCTATGAACAAGGGCGCCACAATCCGCGCATTGGTTGTGTTGTCAGCTTTTTACGCCGCATAAGCGGCACTTTTAAGGGCCTCTGATTTCCTCACTCACTCTGCGAAACACAATACAAGTACCGTTTAACGCTGAGTATTCTATGAGTGTAATAAATTTAATTAAATAAATGTTTACAATTTCATGTAGAATATTTGTTATTTCTATTTCAAATGTCACTTACTTCCGAATTGTCCTTTAACAACGTTTAATAGAACAAGCCACAAAAGCACAGGTATCATAATTAATTTCCATTCACAAATCATGCTCAATTATATCACTCAGTACACCTATTCGTATATTGTGGTCACATATCACGGGTGGCGGTGTGTACATAAATGATACGGTACAGAGCTTCGATTGAATCTTCTACCGTAGTCAGGGGCGTTCAACATTGTGTAAAATATGTATCATAAGTTTTCACTGAAGTTATCCCTTTAGGATACTGTTCAACATTATTTAGATTATTTAAACCCGTGGGAGAGCCATGCTGAAGCATATGCGGACACTATAGTTGGGCAGGCTCATCCGAAGTAATATCACAGATTCAAACATAACTCATCGCAAAATGGTAGTTGTACATGAAACGGTGCTTCTACTTTGTTTCGCTAAGTGTGTGAGGATATCTGAGACCCTTAAAAATGCCCCTTAACTGACGTAAAAAGCCAGCAACATAACCAATGCACGGAGTGTGGCGTGGCTGTCTATTGGCGGGCTGTTCTCTTACCATACCATACCTCTATATATGATAACTATTGGACTGAGGTAGAATTTGTAGTAAAAGTCAATTTAAAGGACTAAATGTCTAAAATTGGTATCGAATTTTTTTTACATTTATTAATATCTATTATATTTATATAAGACGAATGCAATTATACAAAAATGAATCAGATTTTAAAAATATGTGAGATATGTTAATACCAACACACTAAAACTGAATTAAATCTAAAGCAAACTATAAAATATCCATTAAAATGATAAATAATTATTATCTATATATTACATTGTCTGTAATCTAGTACCTTACACCTGACATGCTAATACAATGAACTTGAAGTTCTGAATTAATATCCATTGTAAATATACTAAAGTTCAATCATTTATTTGCCTGTAAAGAAATAGGAATGAACTAGGAACAAAAGTTTTAAACCAGGACCTATTTTACTAATATAATGATATGAAATTATTTTATGGTGAGTAAGTTATGGTGTTTCGCTGAGTGAGTGAGGATATCGAAGACCTTTAAAAGTGACGCTTAAGCGGCGTAAAAATCCAGCAACACAACCAATGCGCGGACTTTGGAGCGGTTGTTGAGACCCACCTGCTCCGTTGTCCAGTATATAAAAAAGTTATGAATGATAAAAATTGTATTTAAATTATATCATGTGAAACTAAAGTCATTAATTAAGTACTATCAATTTTTTTTAATGTCAATGATGTTTTGAAAGTATGGGTAGGTACATGGAGCGTGTTAATCGGTTTGAAAAATCAGTTTTTTATCATTCCTTTGTTAACTTACGTTTTTATACGAAGAGGTGTCATTCACACCGACTATAACAGGCTCTGAAATACTAATAATACTATTTTAAATATAAACTTACGCATTAAAATTATAAATATAAATAAAATATACGCGTTAAAATTACGCATTGAATTATTTCTTCTCTTTTGTTTTCGCATTTCTCCCACAATACGTGTCTTATTCCCCGTTATCTCTCTGCCGCTTGAAATATGGAATTATGTAAATTACGCCCTATTTAAAAGATTCTTATTTTTTCTTCTTTATTTTAAAGATGCAAAAACATGTCATAGATAAGGGATAGCTTTCATCAAAACATATACAGACATTTCAC
Source organism: Delias oraia (assembly GCA_018230265.1). Classification (NCBI taxonomy): domain Eukaryota; kingdom Metazoa; phylum Arthropoda; class Insecta; order Lepidoptera; family Pieridae; genus Delias; species Delias oraia. The sequence goes on from DWCF01001175.1 coordinate 29,392, forward strand.
AACAAACTATAGGGCTACGTTAGGCCCATGCTAGTTCAAATTCACTCAAACAAACAGGAAACCAACGAATTCCCAAGCCATAAAATCACAGCATGACGGTGACTGACAGCACATCCTAATCAGATAATTACGTACATTCACAAAAAGACCCAATGGTAACTAACAGACATCACGGTCGTGTGTGAATTTTCTATTAATTCCACCACTGAATTTAATAATAATAATATTTATTTGCTATTACAATTTCAGGTAACAAAGGTCTTGACAAATAGGTAGGGGACCTCTGTAATATATTATTTATTTTATTTTATTAATATCATCATTTAATAAAATTTAGTAAGGTACATTGTATAAGTGATTAAACAAGGTACATGAACAAATAATGTACAATTTTTTAAATTATAAGCCTTAATGCTTATACACTTGGTACTTGATTTAATCGTGCCTAAAAGACTTTTCTATGTATCTAAACATTTTTTTTTATTCTATAGCGGATAACGGAGAACGTGGGTTTCCTATATGGTAAGAGAACACCGCCGCCTATGAACAACCGCGTCACAATCAGCGCATTGGTTGTGTTGCCGGCTTTTCACGCCGCTTAAGCGGCATCTTTAAAGGCCTCCGATATCCTTATTCACTGTACGAAACAAAGTACAAATACCGTTTCACGCTGAGTATTCTGTGAGCCTGTGGTAACATTTTGAACGAGCCGCCCAATTGGTACATCAGCATATGCTTCAGCATGGCCCTCCCACGGTTTTGTTTTTCGGTCACCCAACTTTGTAGGCTATTACTACAACTCAACATAAGATTCGCGTATAAAGGTCTAAACATCCGCATAACGGTAATAAAAAGGATTTTTGAACAACCTCCTCCAATCACAACTTATAAAAAGCAATTGAACGACGTCTATTCAAACTGATGTCTTTTTGATTGAAGTTATTCAAGCATGGCGTAACGAAAATTATATCAATTCCAATTATGGAAGCGAAATTCTTAGTCAATAATAAATATCCCATCCATAATAACGTGTAAGTAGTATTCCGAGCGGACTTTATAAAAAAACAAAATGAATCTAAGAAATAGCGTTTCGGACCACGTCTTCTTCACTTATGTATGCCTGGTGAATGAAGTGAAACCGATCGAAGATAATGATGCAGCTAACTACGAAACCGACAATGAAGTGAGTAACGGAACAATAAATAAATGTTATTAATTATGTTATTTGTTATGTATTATATATAACACTTGTTTTAAGCAGATGGACGACCGGCCCATTCAAGTCGAGAGATCGAAAGCGCTTCATGAACTTGTAGAAGCTAGAAAACAGAAAAGTGATAGTAAAAAAGAAACGCACCCTGACGTAAGATGCTTATGGATAACTGCTAAATCATGAATTACTCTTTTCGAGAGCCTCGTAGCTTAACGGTTTTAAAAGATAGGTATCAGGTTCGAATCCCGGCCCGGACAATTATAATTTATTCGGTCTATGGAAGGGCTTGACAGTGGTCGGGCAAGGAGCTTAATACAGTTGCCTCGATGGGAGAACCATGCTGAAGCATATGCTGACGCAAAAATTAGGTCGACTCGTCCGAAATGATACTACGGACTCACAGAATATATAGCGTGAATCGGTACTTGTACTGTATTTCGCAGAGTGAGTGAGGATATCGGAGGCCCTTAAAAGTGCCGCTTAAGCGGCGTCAAAAGCCAGCAACACAACCAATGCGCGGACTGTGGCGCGGTTGTTCATAGGCGGCGGTGTTCTCTTACCATATAAGAGACACACCTGCTCTGCGGTCCGCGATAGAATAAAAACACCTCATAACCTCTCTTAGTTTTGAAAGATATAATCCCAAAAATTAGTAACTATAATTACTTTTATAGCCAATTGAAAATGCAAGCAATCTTGTGTCTATAGAAGATGGTATTAGGAACTGCGCCAATATATTGAAACTAACCAGGACGAAATGGCTGACTGAGGGTCAAGATGGCTCCCCTGAGTCCAGGTACAGCTCTGACTATAATTTTTCTTTATAATTTCCTTTTTTTATAGCATAGCGGACAACGGAGCAGGTGAGTCTCCTATATGGTAAGAGAACACCGCCGCCCATGGACAAACGCGCTATAGTCCGGCTTTTTAGTCCACTTAAGCGGCATTATGAAGGGTGTCCGATATTCTCACTCACTTATCGAAACACAGTATAAGTACCGTTTCACGTTGAGTATTTTGTGATCCCGTGAGACGAGCCAGCCCAATTAGTACGTCCGCATATGCTTCAAAATGGCACTCCCTCCGGTGTGACAGTATTAAGACACTCGCCTGGCTCGTCAAGCTCTTCCAGAGACCAAATAATTTTCCGAGCCGAGATTCGAACTCGGTACCTGTCGCTTCATCGTAGACCTATTAAACCACTTAGCTATGAGGCTTTCCTTTCTATGTTAAGGACAATGTCGTTGCAGAAACATAAATGCACTGACAGGCGCAAAAGTGCGAGGTAGAGAAGAAAGGGGTAAGCGGAAAGAACAAGAGTACAAATAAATAAAACAGATATATTTTAACTAAAAATAATAAATCGATTATGGACACTAAATTTTATTAAATATATTTTAACAAAAAAAACTAAGTTTTCAATTTTAGTCTTGTTTATTAAATTAATTTTAATAGTATAGCGGACAACGGAGCAGGTTTACTATTTGGTAACAGAACACCACCGCCCATGGACGACCGCGCCACAGTCCGCGCATTGATTTTTTGGCCGGATTTATACGCTACTTAAGCCGATTTTTTATGGGCGTCCGATATCCTCACTCACTCAGCGAAACACGGTTAGAGGCCGGGAACCGTTTCAAGTATAACTACTATTTCACGCTGACTATTCTGTCAGCCCATGCTATCACTTCGGACGAGCCGGACCAATTAGTGCGTCCATATATGGTTTAGCTTGGCTCTCCCACGGGTGTATAATAATGCCTGACGCTTAAGATTCTATTTTAAGTTGGCACCGACTTGCAAACCTAGCATAACATTTGTTGTAGCTCCCCATCAATAACCCCCAGCGTGTCCTCTACCTCCACCTGCAGTAGAGAATCAGAGGAAGTTATCAAGAGCCGCGTCAGCTTCGGCGACAAGTGTTTATCAACAATACTACGCTTGGACAAAGAACATAACATGTTTGGACTTTCGAACATAGCTATCCTTGGAACGAAGACATCGCGACGGAGTCGTAAAGATGAAAAGCCTATTTTCCCTCAGACCACAATCGTCCAAGTTTGTTGTGGCACGGGATGTTGTAGACACAGGGTAAAAATAATTAAAGCTCTTCCGATTCTCACTTCCGACTTAAATAAATTACGACTAGTTATTTGTATTCTATAGCGGACAACGGAGTAGGTGGGTCTTCTATATGGTAAGAGAACACGGCCGCCCATGAACAAACGCTCCACACTCTGCGCCACAGTTCGCGCATTGGTTGTGTTCCCGCTTTATACGCCGCCTAAGCGGCACTTTTAAGGGCCACCGAAATCCTCACTCACTCTGAGAAACACGGTACAAGTACCGTTTCACGCTTAGTATTATATGAGCCCGTCTTCTTCGAGCGAGCCGACCCAATTAGTGCGTCAGCATATGCTTCAGCATGGCTCTCCCTCGGGTGAAATTTCTATTGAACTTACACCGCACTAAAACTCTTTCTTGCTTTCAGAGCAACACCGACCTACCAGCGTCTTTAAAGGTACATCACCATTTTGACTTGTATGCATCATAAATACTATGGACTTTTACAATGAATCAATTTGTTTTAGTGTGGCGGATGTAGCGGATGTTGTTCTGACCCCTCACAAGCTGTACAGATAACCTTATAATGGTTGCTGGAAGAGGTATGCATGGAGGTCCGAAGGGAAGGCTTATG
>DWCF01001176.1:0-33288 GCA_018230265.1 Delias oraia
CACTCCGCTTGCGACCGGCTTAGTAGACACTCGTGCGCGCCTTACTTATTGCATACCGTTTCCGCTTTTTTTTAATTGGAAAGAAAATTGGGGAAAATAAAAATCTCCATAGTGGAATAACCACCCCCATATGCCTTAATACTGTCACACCCGTGGGAGAGTCACGCTGAAGCATATGCGGACACACTAATTGGGCCGGCTCGTCCGAAGTGATACGACGGGCTTAAAAAATATTCAAAGTGAAACGGTACTTGAACAGTGTTTCATTGAGTGAGTGAGGATATCGGAGGCACTTAAAAATGCTCCATTATCCGCTATGCTATAAAAAAATAACTAACTTCTGTTGGAAAGACGCAGCATAAAGTTGTTTAGACTTGTGGTCTTCAAGTAACAAAGGCCATGTCTACTTACATCAAACTAATTCGCGGAATCCAATACTAACCCTCTCCTAATGACATACACACAATACCCCAGAGGTGTGGCGACAATAAACTCTAGGGACAGAAATAAATCATACATTTATGATTTGGGGCGTGACGCAATATTTATAAGTCTTGGCCGTGAAATGACATTTCAGGGCAAAGCGTTTTAATTCGGAATTTTAAAAAAGTCATAGCTTTTTGTTTCTTAAGATATCTTTGAATCTTATTGAATACACTTTAGTATTGCTAATGGAACCACGAGTAACTTTAGACTTTAGAAATTATATAAAAACACTACAGAAATGACATTAACTATTATTTATATAAACAGTATTTCTTTAATGAAGAGTAGTTTTTACATTTAAATTTCGTATTAGTATGAAGTGGAAAGTTCAGTATTCAATTGTCAGGGAAATATTAGTGAGTTCACGGTTTTTTATTATTCTATGGTGGACAACGGAGCAGGTGGGTCTCCTACGTGGTACGAGAACACCGCCGCCCATGAACAACCGCGCCACAGTCGCGCGGACTGTTTTGTTGGTTCTGTTGCCGGCTTTTTACTCCGCTTAAGCGGCACTTTTAAGGGCCTCCGATATCCATACTCATTCACGCTGAGTATTCTGTGAACCCGTAGTATGACTTCAGACGACACGGCCCAATTAATACGTCAGCATATGCTTCAGCATGGCTCTCCCACGGGGTGTGACAGTATTAAGATACTCGCTCGGCCACTGTCAAGCCCTTCCGGAGACCGAACAAATTATAAATTTTAATTTATAATTATTTGAACCGGGATTCGAACCCGATACCTTTCACTTGATGGTAGATATATAAAACCACTTAGCTACGAGGCTCTCAATTAGTACTTATTATGTCAATACAACTAAAGCCTTACTACATTGAATAAGAGACGTCTTACATATGTGAAAGGGAAATCAATTCATTAAAATACATCACAGAAATAGATTCAAATAATTAAACGTATTTATTCAACACAACCCCTTAAAAACCGCAGCTTTACCGAGCTTGCCATTTAATTCCAAGGGTTAAGCTCAGATGAACCCATAAATTTACTTTTAACCTCCTGTTTAATGTTCACGATAAGATGACCCGTTTTTATATTAACATGGTTTTTAAAACCGTAAATATGTAACATCTAAAATAATCTTTTTAAACGTAAAAAGGCACTTATTCATAATATTTTTTAAGAGTATCACTTAAAAAAATAGTTGAAAAACCAAGATAGCCTATAAAATATAATAGAGTAATAAAACCTATTAGAAAAAAGTTAAGTTACTGCCTTATATTTACCGTTTCACGTAATGCTATGTATAATAAAATATAATAAGCTTACCATACAAATTATTGATGTAATCTAAATATGCTGAAGCATATGCGGACGCACTTATTAGGTTGGCTCGTCCGATGTGATATGAAAACACAGAATGCTCAACGCGAAACGGTACTTGTACGGTGTTTCACTGAGTGAGTGAGGATATCGGAGGCCCTTAAAAATGCCGCTTAAGAGGCGTAAAGAGCCGGTAACACAACCAATACCACACAACCACATACCCTCTTACTATATAGGAGACCCATCTGCTCCGTTGTCTGCTATGCTATAAAATAACTGAACGATACTTGTTTATTATATTCTTTTACTAATCGAGAAAAAAAGGATAATATCAGCATCTTATTCTAAGTTTTCTCATCAGAGGACTCCTAAGATTCCAATCTTCAGATCTGAACTAAAGTCTTATTGTCTCAACACTGCTGGGTGATAATAATTAGTAAATTAATGAATGACGGCAATATTATTAACATAAACTCTGAATCTACGACGTTTGTTTTATATTAAGAGGATTAAGTGAAAAGCGGGAAGCTTCAAATTTATTCACATGTAAAAGAATGAATTTTGTATACATCTATTGAATGAAAAATATTTATAATGGTAACCTACTGTCATTAAAATATTTTCACCTTTTAAAAGTAAAAAAATATACAATAACGAACTACACTTCATTCAATATAACAAATTAACTAAATCTGTTCATATGAATGGAGCGAAAGAAACGAAGTTAAATTAAACACATGAAATACCTTATTTTTTTATAAGAAACGGTTGCAAACGAGAACCTAAAGCCAGCTATCCTCCGCTCATGGACCCTCCTGCCCCTAGCCCTTGAAAAGCTGCGGGTGCGTTGCTAGCCTATAAGGAATATGTACGCTCTTTTCTTGAAGATCCCCAAGTCGTATTGGTTTGGAAAGAGAGGAGGTTGCGTCACAGCATACTTTAAAAATCAAATAATGCAAAATAACACGCATCAATTAACATAGAGGTATATATTTTTTGAAAATATTATATTTAAAATGGTTAAGGATAATGCGTCTTAAGAATAAAGAGGAACAACACGCGATTCAGTATACACGGCTACTACTGACATCTTTATTTGTGTCGGAAGTTCTCGGCCCAGCGCGCGGCGCGGCATCGCAGTCTTAGGAGGTCGCACTCTATTTTCGTTAAGCAAACCTTTGCGTATAAATATAAATAAATCTTAACTACGTGTATGTGTTAATAATTATTAGTGTTTAGACGCACCCTCTTAACAAAACCAAATGTGTACCCACTTAGAGGCCACAGCAGTTTAAAGCATATTTTATTTCCAATATTTGTATTCCGTTTTGTTGAATAACACGCAGAAACAAAATAATTGATTATTCGCAAAGCTTTTGCCTTAGACATCCTCACCAAGACTAGGGTTGTCAAAGACGAGTATTACACGCTTACACGCCGACACGTTGAGCTTTATCTTGTTTAGTCAGACGGCGACCCTCCAACATATTTGATTACAATTGAAATACGCTTTGCTAACCTTATGTTAACCCTTTCATCTGAGCGTGTAAGCTTTTCTGAATTCTGCTTTGTAATCAAGTACAATTTGATCGTTAATTATAATTGCGTTAAATCCTTACAAGTGGTCATATTATTTAAAGAACAGTATTTTAGAATACCTCCCAAATTACTTTTTCCAGTTTAGCTTCATGGCTATTCTTATAAAATACTATCCAAGACTTACCTTTATAGAGAGATAATTTGCATGTTTTATGATATCGCTGAAATAATTTTGATTTTTAAGCTCAATATAATTTATTTTAAATATTCTGAAGTCGCAGCCCATAAGTTTGTCATCAATAAATTAAATCAGCGTCTATAAAAACACGATTAGCTACGTAAGAAAGATTTCGTTATGAAAGAAAACAGTTCATTGTTATTTTCCACCTTATTTTCATGAAAACTGCCTTTTGTTAGGCTAATGCACCTTTTGAAAGTGTTCTTTTTAAATATAGGAGCAGTTATTTGGCTGTACTGACTTTTTTAGGACATTTTGCGATAACAGAGTAATAAGAAAAGACAATTATGGAATAGCAAATTGGTGCGTAAAAGGCTGTGACACTCCTTGATATCTAAAACATTTGGACAAATTAACCTTCATTGGGTGTAAGGTAAGTCCAGAACCTTTAATACAAACGGATGGTAAGACTCTAAAATACTAATGGGATCTATAAATTACACTCTTTAATAAATAAAAATAACGATTTTAAGCAGATTAATTGATATGTTATTCCAATAATTAAAAAACCTTTTCACATAAACATAACAAATTACTCTACTTAAATAACAGTTTATAATATAATAGCATTGTGGAAATTCTAGACCCAAATTAAGTAGAAAGCTATTGAAATACCAAACTCGCGCGCTAACTAAATGACTAGTAGCAATTTTCCACCATTATGCTTGGAATTAGCTTTCATTGTTCGGGGATCGATTAGAAATACAAAACGGCCGAATAGATACATTGTTTAATTTTTGAATATACAATTAGATACTACTTGTAGCGCATATAGTCACAAACCACGCTATTATTGCTATTTTTTTCTATAGCGGACAACGGAGCAGGTGGGTCTCCTATATGGTAAGAGCCGCTGCCCATTAACAACCGCGCCTCAATCCGCATTGGTTGTGATGCCGGTTTTTTTACGCCGCGTAAGCGGTACTTTTAAGGGCCTCCGATATCCTCACTCGCTCTCCGAAGAAAGTACAAGTATCGTTTCACGCTGAGTATTCTGTGAGCCCGCGGATGAGCCGTCATAATAAGTGAGTCAGCAGATGCTTCAGCATGGCTCTCCCACGGGTGCGACAGTACTAAGACACTCTCCCGGCCACTATCAAGCCTTTCCAGAGACGGAATAAATTATAAATTCAATTTTATTAACTTTTTCGTACATATATGTAATCCTATGCAAAAATACTAAGGAAAGTCTTTTTTATCATCAAAAGAAATTTTATTATTGTCTGCCTAGATATTTTGCTTCTTGCTTCTGCTAATGCTACATTTTGTGTATCATGTAATGCTATTTATTTGCATTTCTAGTTTCTTAATTAGCACATACATATAAATACATATAAATTAGAGAGATAACGTGTCTATTAGGCAAATAAATCGGAAACACAAGAGTATAAGCCTTTTAAAGGGAAGGTATTTGCGAACAGAGAGCGTAGCGTCCGCCGGCTTAAGGCGCTCACAGTAATCCTTCCTTCAATCCGGACGCTCTTCTTTAATTAACTATTTATCTATTGGACGCCGCAGTTCATTTTATCCGTTCAACTTTAAAATTTCTAATGTTTGTGTTTCGTATAAAAAAACCAGATTATGGTTTTTAATTAGTTTAAAAAATATACCGAAAATTCTCATAAGCAAGTTGATATTTTTAAAATTAACACGAACATACACAACTGTAAGAACATAGGTTAATGTAAGGATCTACAGTTCTGTACTAGCAAGTCCATGATACGATCGTATTGAGAACTTCACGGAGATACATTATTATGTGCTTCATACATGGTCTTAAGAAGGAGAAGTATATAATATTAATTATTATGGCTTAAATAACACGCAGTATTATTCCAGTATCATAATCATCGTCATCAACTTATTAAAATTCACTGCTGGACATCTGACTGGACTGCTGGCCTCCCCCAAAGACGCACACCTATTACGATCTTGAGCGATCTAGATCCAACATTTGCCCGCGATGTTCCATAATTATAATATTGGCTTAAAATTCTCATCTACATTGTATGCAAAATAAAACACTGACTCTTTCAAAAGCCTTAAATTTATTCAAATATACTTTAACAGTAATGTTAAAGTAAATAAGACAGCAATATTACAATATTTCCTAAATAAAAACATACTAAGCTATATTTATTTTAATCTGTTTATATCATTAATTACGCTGAAGATGACTCGTTAATTACCTTATGAGTGGAATGGAATGTCTTCATATTATATACATATATTAATAGAATGTACTAATCTTGTGTAAATAATTTTGGTAATATAAGTGATCATCGCAGTCCATGGGCTACAATGCCACAATGCATGCTTTAGTTGTGTTGCCTTTATTACGCCACTTAAGCGGTAAAAAATTATGAGCCTCAATATTCTCAGGCGCTTAGTGAAACACACAAGTAATTTTTCATGCTGTTATTCTGTGATCGTGTGGCATCGCTTCAGAAAAGCCGGCCTCATTAGTGCGTCACCAGATGCTTCAGCATGGCACTCCCTCGGGTTAGATAGTATTAAGACACTCGCACCCGACAGTATTAACAACTGTTAATCCCTTCGAAAGACCGAATAAATTATTAATTAAATTATAAATTAAATTTAGGCCGGGGATCGAACGCGTTCCCTTGACTTCACAGTAGCTGCAAATTTAAATTCAAATAAGTATTTATTCAAATAGGCCCCATAAAAAACACGTTTGCAAGTCGATTTACAATTTATTAGTAAAGGTACATTGGTTCGGAAGATATACCTCTACGAGAAGAACCAACAAGTAACTCATAAGGTTTAATTTTTTCTTATAGCCAAATTTACAATAGTTGGTTCATTTATAAACTATTGGCTTGGATAGTAGGTATCAGTTGGTGGTTAAACATAAGTCTACATGCATATTGGTCTTCTATATATTGGTTAATATTGTAATGTCCTTTCTAATTAAGGTACTTTTTAAAAGATTCTTGAATTTGTTTCTCTAAGCCTCTTGTAATTATTGAATGTCGTCAATTTAGTCATTCTTTATTACATATTTAATAAATAACTTAATCATAACACACAGTTGATTTATGAACATAGAATAATAAAAAATATCTACTTTTTTGATTGATTTCGAGTATATATACTTTTATCTGAGTATCAAAACAAGACTGTCTTTATAGTGCAATTTTAAATGAAAACAATACATACTATATATTATTCGTATACCAGAATAGCTTTTGGAATAAAATTATACAAAACACAACGAAGGATGCAAACGTTGTTATAAGATAAATAAAACAAAACTCCGAGAACAAATAATTGTTCATTAATTTATATTAATGAGTTGGCATTTTTGATAGAAATTTCAAGCAGTTATTTAAATTTTTAATATTACGAATAATTGATTTTAATATACAATACTATAGTATTTAATTTAAGTTAATTCATTTATTTTAAATCAACCCATACAACAAAAGAGTAGTGTCCGTCTGTATTCCACACCACAAGTGACGAAGGCCCTGTTTTTAGCGTCCGCCATATAATATATTTTATCTAGCTTAGCTTTCTTTAGACAATTAAAGGAACAGATGTCAGCAATTCTAAATAAATAATATTTATTTTATCAATTTTAGTAACAAATCAATACGAAGCAAACCTGAATGTAAAACTAAAAACTTTAAAAAGTTAGTTCTATGTTTTTTTATGATTTTTCTTGCTTCCAAAGCCACAGTCCTTCTTAGATTCCTAAGAATAAATTTCAATTTTAGTTAGATACATAAAAATATTGAATTCGGATTTGTATAATTAGTAACAGGGTGAAATTAAAAAAGTTTACATTGTCCTCCATTAATCTTAATTTGTTTATTTTTCTAAAGATATTTTAAAAGCACCTTTGTTTGATGGACGTGAAATTTTGGAAAACGTCGGATGTTATAGTAGAAACAATAGAGTAAATTAAATTTGCTACTCCTACGAGTAGGAATAGCAGATTTTCTTCTTTTTTGTTTCTTTTTCTTATCCTCAAATTTTTTGGGCTTGTGCTATAATGAAGGTATAAAAATCCTAATTAATAAGCCATTCCTACATTTTGCGAATAACAATATGTTTTGAAATATATTTTTATTTATAGTTTTTTCAGCTGCAATTGAGCAAATTCTCAATAGTAATATAATAAAATTTGGCTATAAAATGAATAGATATTATCAGAGAGTGTTGTTAAAATAATTATTTGAGTTAAATAAGATAAGCAAGTCTTCAATTAACTCCGTACCACTGCCGGCAGTAACAGTTTTCTTATATACATCATACATTAATATGAAATAGGTATATAGAAACTCAATATAGGTAATTTTCCACCCGAAAACCTTTATCGTTTACATAGGGCTGACGGACCGCCCAAATATCAACATTGCCTTTTGTTTCTCTATAAACTTAAAATTAAATAAAACTAAACTACAGGTAAAATTTTGTATTTAAGATACTTACCAGTTCATTTACATCACATTTGATTTTAAATTCACTTAACTTGACATCTTTACAAAAATGTTAGGGCTAAAATTTCGTTTCGCGGCTTCGATAGTTGTAACGCAAGCAAGAGCGCGACCGGCCCCCAATGCGATTGCCTATCGACTGATAAAGGATCCACATGGTCTGAAGAATTGCCAAGCTGCAATTACCAGGGCGCAGGCGTAATGCAAGCAGAATTCCACATCTCGGAACCAACAAATTTTACTTAACACACTGTTACGCTATTAGAGGCTTTATTGCTATAATTTAAGGGTGATTTATGGTCGTGGCCGTGTTATTATTTGTAAGAAAGTTGAACATATCCACAAGCTTGTTTGTGTTAAGTGAATTAGCCGCTAGCTTACGTTTTTATCGCGTTATTTGACTTTGGTCGTTTTAACTCGTGTATCGTACCAAAGAGCGTTTGGTTTTATTATGTGAATGTATTGTAAGATTGCTTCGAAGTTTTCTTTTTAATGTGAACCAACTCCTCAAAGACGTGAGATATTTAAAGTAAATAAATGCAGCTTTTAAGGTAATTGAATAATACTTTTTTATAAGTTACCACTGATGGTACTTATACGTTTTAGAAATAACTTGCTTGATTAGGAAGTCTAATTTATAATTATTGGGATAAATATAAATTTATCCCAATCCTAAAGAGGATATATTTGAAATCAAAGTGATAAGTAAAATAAAACGCACAAATTCATTTATTACAGAAATAGAAGAATTTATAGAGAAAGAGAGAGACTTAAAATTTTCATCCATATAATAACAAACTTTCTATAGTATTGTATATTTTTTTATTTTGTTTTCATACAAAAACACTTTTAAAATATAAAACAGGCTATCTGTTCTCATATTACTTATCTTACACAATGGATTAGGATTTGAGTCATGCTCAGTCCCTCCAAATCTTGAAGGAACCCTTATCTCCGAAGGTACAAATTTCAAATATTTTCGCACATAATAAATCTAATGATATTCATCTTCACACCCCTATACATTTACCCCTACATTGTGATCTACATACATTGCGCGATATCGCCCTCTCCCACCCTTAAATGTTTATACGCTGCACATTTAAAAGTATATATTTATTGTACACAAGTCAAAATTCTGTTCTATTCCGTTGAGATTTATTAAAATATAAATTTTAATAAATAATGACATCATAATTTTTTTAAACCTGCAGTAGATACAATAAACACTTCATTAGTATAATAATTCACCCGTGGAAGAGCCATGCTGTCGCATATGCGGTTGCACAAATTGGGCCGGCTCGTCCGATGTGCTTGAAACGGTGCTTTTTCTGTTTTTTGCTGATTGAGTAACGATATCGGAAGCCCTTAAAATACCACTTAAGTGGCGCAAAAAGCCGGCAACACAACCAATGTGCTAGGCGGCGGTGTTATCTTACCATCTAGTTACCTTAACTGCTCCGTGGTCTGCTATACTATAAAAAAAATAATATTCACACTACCCAGTCCAGAGATCAAATATCATTTAGTCAAAATAATGTACAACGATTGACTTAGTAGGTGGATATTATAAAATAGGTTTTGAAGGAAATTTTGGAGAATATTTTAACTCTTCATAACACAATCTACTTTGAAAAAGTTTCCGGTGGCTGAGAATTGATATTTATTAATACCTATAATAAATATATTATCTTATATTTATATACAGATTACAAGGAAATAGGACCGCTCGTGTATGAACCTATTAAGCTTACGTTCCACCCAGAGTGACTTTTCAAACGTATTAACTATTTAGTGACTTTGCCCTTCGACATTCCTCTCGCCGTTAAAGGAAGTACCTTTAATTTAACATCGTTGCTTTTTTAACTGAAAAACTTTTGCTTTCCTATTTTATTTTTAAACGAGTATTTTTCTTTACAATAATATACTACTAATAACGTAGTAGCGTAACGTAGTATAATAAATAAGGTAACTCTTAATATTTGTATAACCATCAAGTTTAAACATTAAACAAGCTTTTATGTTGATATTACTTTGATACTAGTAATAATAAGATAATATTTTGGAATAACTACTAAGTAATTGTATGAGGAGTTCATATGTAAATAAATAATGTTTATTCCACAGTCATATAATTTGGCTGTTTTACGTAACTTTTCTTTTCTCAAGTATAGCGAAAAAGATGTTTCACGTAAGCTACACCTGTAAACAATGATGTTTCAAGAAAAAATCCAATTAAACCGAATATATTAATATATAAATATAAAACCCGAGGGAGAGCCATGCTCAAGAATATGTTGACGCACAAATTGGGCGGCTCGTCCAAAGTGATACCACAGGCTCACAGAATACTCAGCGTGAAACGGTACCGTGTACAGCGTTGCGCAAAGTGAGTGATATTGAAGGTCCTTAAAAGTGCCGATTAAGTGACGTTAATAGCCGGAAACCCAATCAATGCTCGGACTGTGACACGGTTGTTCATGGGCGGCGGTGTTCTCTTACCATACAGGAGACCCACCTGCGCCGTTGTCCGCTATACTCTAAAAAACGTGAGGTTATGTTTCATTAAACATTTAAGTTTATTAAGCTTTAATTAAGGAGAGAAATATTATTGGATATGTAATTAACATAATTTACGTTACTCATAAGCGATATGCTAAGTTTATTTATAATAGGGCCGGCTTGTCTTGTTGAGACATTGGTGTATGTAAGGAATATGGTGCATCTAGGTTCTACAACAATTTTCTCATCTCATTTTTTAATGTTTCATCTTATCCACGACAAAATAAAAATCTTTTTTTAAAATACCATTTCTGATTATTTCACTCTCAGAAAAGCCAATAGGATTTATACATTTTTATCACAAAAACAATTACAAGTAAATTTCACGATTTTATATATCCGTTTCGTGTAGCTTATATCAGCAGGTTACAAGGAAAATGAAAAATTTAGTTTTTGTTCCTTTTATATAGCGGGTAACGGAGGTGGTAAGTATCATAAGAGATCACCATTTCCCAGGGACAATCACGCCAAAATTCCTACTTTGGTTCTGTTGCCGGCTTTTATTTATTTAACGCCGCTTGACCGATATAATTTCATGGGCCTCTATTATTTCATTCATTCATTATTAAATCAATCAATTATCTAATCAATTATCAGTCATTATTAATTCACTCAACAAAACTCAGTACAAGAACTGTTTCACACTGAAATCCTGTGAGCCTGTGGTACTTCGGGCCAGCCAGCCAAATTAGTTGCCACCGGAAAGGCACTTGCGGGTGAGAGGGGGAGGGGTCTGCTAGCGGAGAACCGCTTATTCTAGGTGAGCCTACTGTTCGTTTGCCACCGTTTTGATAAAAAAAGTACATTAGCATAATTTGATTCAGCTTGGCTCTACAATGGGTAATAAAACTTTAATTTTATAGAATACCTTGCTATTTCATATAAAATCATAAAATATTAATCCAACAGGATTCATAACAATAGCGGTATTCCTCGAAACAAGTAGTAAAATAACGTTTCCCAAAAATTTTGAATTAGGGCTGCATGGAGAGTTAAAATGTATTATTCACAACATGTTTACAGTAAATGTGAACAGTTGGGATAAGCAAAGCGCTGGAAAATTAACCTCAAAAAAGAAAATAGTCCATTATTTGTGTATGACAGTTTTTAGCTTTTTTATAATTTACAGACATCGAGTCATGCGGGACACGAACGTTTGTTTATACAGCTTCAATTTAATATAAATTTCTATTTTTTTTCATATAATTTCAAACAAAAACCAAAATTATTCATTTAACATAGAGTCATATAAATCAATGTGTCTAATACAAAAAACATATCTACATACTACACGAAATAACTGATATCATCGCCGTAAAAGAATGAATTCAAACTCAAACCACAATCAGTTCTGGGTCTGGTAACTCTAATAAAATGAATTTATTTAAAATTTGTATCTCATTTTTTTACACTATAGTCCGCTATAGTGCAGGTGGGTCTTCAATATAGTAAGAGAACACCGCCTCCAATGGACAACCGCGCCACAGTCCGCGCATTAGTTGTGTTGCCGGCTTTTTACGCCACTTAAGAGTAATCTTTAAGGGCCTCCGATTTCCTCACTCACTCTGCGAAACACAGTACAAGTACCGTTACACGCTGAGTGGTCTGTGAGCTCGTGGTGTCATTTCGGACGAGCCGTCCAAATTAATGCGTCAGCATATGCTTCAGCATCGCTCTCCCACGGGTAAGAGTTTTAAGAGACAATATGGGTTATTTTTAATTTAACATTTCTATTGTCCTTATCTTACTGCTCCTTAAATTAAAGGTTCTATAGTATAGATAAATTTGTCTATTTCTTTTGTATTTAACCTTTGAATCACGAATTTGATAAAGGTCTTGTGACTCAGTGATCACCTAAGTTTTTACTGTTCATTTTAAACTGTAGCTAGGTGCATACGAATGGTCCACAGCATCCCGAGGGACGATCCAAGAGTCTGATTTAATATTTAATACGATATTTCATACAGCACTGCTTTTAACTTGATCTAATGGTGAGAAAAGCTGTTACTCTCTGCTATACTTGATTAAATTTTTATCTTCATATTTTTTAGATTTTAAATAATAAATAATATTACATATTCCTGAGCCACACGCTACGCGATAAGGCGAATATTCGTTTTATCCCGATCTGTGTACCCAAGTAGACCGCAGGCGAAGTTTCTCGCTCGAATGTTATCGGTATATGAGCGAAGGCTGTATGACAGGCAGCAAGTAGCTTTTAAAAGAAATGTGAACATCCCAGGCAATAAATGTGATATTAAATATGAGATATTTCATAAAATATAAAAAACACATCCAAACCAATACTTAAATTACAAAAAATAAATATACTCACGGAATATTTTTTTGAAAATGGTAATAGTTTTAATTATAACCAGTTTTTTCTAAATATTATAAACATATATTTTATTCTATATATATGTTATCAATTTCAAAATGTTACTTACTTAAGACCATCTAGATACAATATATTACTTACAGTATATTTACAAATTACTAAAATAACGTAACTTGATATAACTTTGAAAATACTTTTTCAAAGATAACCTGTACGCCGTAGGTTCATAAATAGGCTACAATCTTGACAACGACTCAGCTTTATCTCAAAATTCGTCCACTTAAAGAACAAACGCCAACTAATGTCAAACAATCTAAACAGTCGTCATTAAAATGTAAAATTTGCCAAATAAATAAGCAAGTCGCGTAGCTTCTTAAAGGGCGTATCTAATTCTTTAATTATAAAATGCAAATCCGGCTGAGACACAATCGATGGCGCCCCAGGGAGGGTTATGGAGTGGAAAGTTGATAGAGGGCCGTAATCGTCTCCGTAAACTGCCGATGAATTAACTCACTACGTGATGACGTTTCGCAAGCATTTTGTGGTTACATGGGGAGTTCTTAGTTGGGTAAATTAACTGTTACATATCCTTTGAGTTTGGTAGAGCTGTTAGGCTAATGGCTCTAACTTTAAAAGATTGATTTTGTTCTCAAGGAGTAAATCGTTGATAAGTCAATCCTATAATTGAACAGAAGGATTAACTTCTTATTAGACAATTAAATCTATGTATTTTAGGTTCGTGTTTATTAAAAGCATATTTTAGATTAGATAGATTCTTCTTATTACATTTCAATTCATATTCATCGAATCTCGTGACCTTTAATCTCTATTTATTTTTAAATATCTGGCTTAGTTGTTATCTTTAAATACTTACTAGACTACCAATTTTATCAAAATTCGAAATGAATTAATATTAGGAAATTTAATTAGTATACTTGGGATCTGAGTGAACAATTAACTATCTCAAGACTCTATAGACGTAACCGACAATTATTTTAAAACACCTATTTGTCTCCTTTACCTATTAATACATTTAAAAAACCATCAAAAATTCGCTTACGAAAACAAAATTAAACGGTTATTTTTAATTTAAACTGCTTCCTTGTTCTTTGTGAGTTCGTTTTTATTAAGCAGTTTTTAAAATACATGTAAAACTTTAGAAAATGATCGTTTATTAGTACAAAATAATGTATCAATAATCGGAGTTAGAAATAATGTAGTTGTGTGTAATGGGATAAGTTTTGAAATAAAGCCACCGAGCGGCAGATGTGGCTTTCATAAAACTAAATCTATATAAGTCTTCCCTTATCACAAAATTTACTTCGCCTAGGACTGAGATGTTATAATGAATCTAAAACTAAAACGTAAGTGTTGTATTATATGCCTGCTGTAAAAAACATGTTTCTATAATATTTACTGCTTGTTACCAAATTGAAAATCATGATCAGATCCTTTCACCTACTTCTTTAGAAGTACATCTTATTCTATTGGGAATTCTAATTAATAGGCATAACAGGAACACTACTTTTTTATAGTACAGCGGACAACGGAGCAGGTGGCTCTTCAATAGAAAAGAACACCGACCATCACCAACTGTTCCACAGTCCACGCATTGGTTGTGTTGCCGACTTTTTACGCCACTTAAGTGTCATTTTTAAGGGCCTCCGATATCCTCACTCACTCTGCGAAACAATACAAGTACCATTTCACGCTGAGTATTCAGTGACTTCGTGGTATCACTTCGGACGAGCAGGCACAATTAGTGCGTCAGCATATGCTTTATGGCTCCATGTGTCAGCATGGCTATCCCACAGGTGCGATAGTATAAAAACTCTCGCCTGGTCACCCTCAACCCCTTCCAGAGACCGAATAAATTATAAATTATAATTGTCCGGGCTGGGATTCGAACCCGATACCTCTCGTTTCATGGTATCCTTTTAAAACCATTAATCTACGAGGCACTCATAATTCTTCAATTCATAAAGGTACATATATGATCCTAAAATCACTTGTGAATCAATTGTGAGAATTTCTTGTGAACCCAAACCAAACACTATGGGATTTCACGACCAGATATTTTTAACTGCTTCACTTAATATATGAATATAAAGTATAAATATATGAGTATAAACTAAATTTATAGCTGTTGTAATGATAAAATCGGCTTGATAATGTTGGAATACTGGAAATTGAGAAAAATCTTTTCAATACTATTTTCTAAGATACGTGTTCATAGTAGGTATTAATCCTTAGCGACCGAGCACGCTATAAATTGTGAGAGGAAATTGTGTCTCTAAGAGAACTTAAAGGAATTAAATTACTTCAAGAAGAATGCGATTAACTATCGGGGATGAAAATAGACGAACTTCAGTTAGGGTTTAAAACTGTGTGGCATTTATTAATATAGGGCGGACCAGAAACTCAAATGCATAATAGAGTAGGGTAACTTCAATTAAAACTTACAAACATGAAATATGTATGTTATATTTAGTAGCAACTTATATAATTATAGGATTTACATAACCTGAAATGTTGAAAATAACGTCAAACATGTATTAATGAAAAACATAATTGTATGTGGCGTAAGCTTATATTACTTAGCATTTCTTCGGTCATTTCTATTAGTTCATCCAATCAGTCCACTCAGAACGAGACATATTCAAAGTTTTCTCAGAAAATAGACATAGACATTTTTTCAATTTCTTTAAATAATTAAATATCCTTTATATTCATAAACTACCAGATAAAAAATTACAAAACATTATTACTTTAAACGTTTAGATTTATATTTTAAGTGTTACATTTACTAGCATGAAGTTAATTAGAATCCTAAACAATATTTCTATATTAATAGTAAATTAGAATTATACTATAAAAGCTATTGAAACAGATAAGAGTGCAAAGAACAATTTAATATTTATTATGTGATACGTGGCATATTCATATATAAAGACGATTTATTATTATTAAGATTGAGCAAATGCGAATATTAGAAAAAACTGTTTTTTATTATTTTAACGGTGTCAAACGAGCAGGAGGCTCACCTAGAGCAAGCGGTCCTCCGCCCATGGACATCCTTAACCCTTGCAGAGCCGCGAATGCGTTGCCGGCCTTAAGGAATATATACGCTATTTTCTTGACAATCCCCAAATCATATTGGTTTGGAAATACCGCTGCTGGCAGGTAGTAGCACTGAGAGGTGTTGCACGGGACAAAATGCCTTAAAAACGCTAAGTTGTGGGACGACAAACATCGAGGTGAAATTCAGCAGCAGGTGGTAATAATTTACATTACATACAAAACAAATAATACATGTCGGTCCTTAATCGGAATCAATTAAAAAATTTCTAAATACAATCCATGTGTCAATTTCGAAAATAGATCGAACTTGGCCGCAGCGAGACAAATTGTTCCGCTGAAACACATATCACATGCAATGTCATCAATGTTGCTAATGAGAAATTGATTTTTGCTCACATTTCCACATAATTGTTATACGAATAGCTATTCGCTCGCCTAGATAGACGCAATAGCTTTAAAAAGTAATTATTTGAACAGTTATTAAGTTTTGATTAATTTGCAACAACTTTCATGGCTTTTGTTGTTCGCTTTCGTCTGGAACTAGAAACAGGAAACCTCATTGGTTACTTGGAACAAAGGTGTCGCATATCAGTTAATTACACACAACAGAATGTTGTATTTTTTTCAGTTACATACCACTAATGGAATTCAAAAACCTCTCAACGAACCTTTTCTTTAATTATTTTATTTCATAAGAATCTTTTTTTATAGTATACCAAATAACGGAGCAGATAGGTCTCCTATACGGTAAGAGAACACCGCCGCCCATGGACAACCGCACCTCAGTCCGCGTATTGGTTATGGTGCCGGCTTTTTACGCCACTTATCGGCATTTATTAAGGGCCTCCGATATACTCACTCAGTCAACGAAACAGTTCAAAAACTATTTGACTTTGAGTATTCTGTGAGGGCGTGGTATAACTTCGGATGAGCCGGCTCAATTAGCGCGTAATCTTCAGCATGGCTCTCCCACGGTTTAGATTATTATTAGTTCACTTATTTTTAGGCACTAATACTTGAATAGGTAAAACAATTTTATTACATTAAACTGCTGAGAAATATATATGCGCTCTTAATTGTTAAATGTTTAATACCATCGACACATAATAAAAGCTTTCATCTGTATCGTCTCAATGTTTGTCTTGTCTGAGCATTAATTAAGGTATTTTGTAAAGCGCACCTCTCAGTGGAATCAGCCCACAGAATAATTTCCAAACCAATACGAATTGGAAAGCTTTTAAAAAAGACCGTAAATATCCCTAAAAGGATGACAACGCAGCCGCGACTCAATTGAATCCAGGGATTTCTAATAAGGTTATAAGTAATTTAATAATGAAAGAGCTAAATTATTTTAAATAAAAATACGTAAATTGTTATCTATTGTTATTCTTACTATTAGAACTTTGAAGTATTTTTGTATTTTTCTGACAGACAGTATTAATACATTTATTTTATTATTAAAAAACCAAAAGAGGATTTGGTCTTTACATAAAAATCTCAAATCAAATGTGTTGTACTTAGTTAAAATATTTTATAAATAAAGGTTTTATTGCCATTGGAGTTTCAAATTGAATAGCTCATTGTCTAAGGATATTGATTCCACAAAATTCCATAAGCGAAACTAAATGTTAACTT
The DNA here is from genome assembly GCA_018230265.1 of Delias oraia. Classification (NCBI taxonomy): domain Eukaryota; kingdom Metazoa; phylum Arthropoda; class Insecta; order Lepidoptera; family Pieridae; genus Delias; species Delias oraia. Next base: position 17,630 of record DWCF01001176.1, read on the forward strand.
TGGTGTGAAATCCAAAGTGCTTATCTCTTGTTTGGGATGAGTCGCCGGTTGCAAAGCAAATGTTTGTCCACACCTGCCCGCTAGCTAGATGTTTTAAATGAGCACTGGTTACACCATCGTAAGGACTTTTAGAATTTACCATTTTTGAACTCCATTTTGAAAGTAAGCCATTTGAATGCCTTCTGTTCATGAATATACGGTTTAGGCATTTTCTTGAATATACTATATAAGAATTATAATAAGGAATAAAATTTCATACATAAACGGAAATGATTAAATATTCATTTCACATACTAAACAACCGCAGCTATATTAACGCAAATAATTACCATTTTGAGCGTGTCTTATCGCCTGCAATATTTACGCCGGATAGGCCGGTGCAAATAAAACCGGGTGTATCAACAATCACTACCCGCCTCTCATACAATTCATACAAATGTGCCCGGGATCCCCAACGCAGCTCTAGTAAAAGGCATAGTTAACCAACACGACTACGATACACTGAATTGGAATTCTTATTACGATAAATAGAGATCTTTTGGTTTTTACCTGCCTGTATTAATTTTGTGTTTTTTATTAAAATCCGGAGACGAACGTAATGGAGGCTCACCTAGGAAAAGCGGTTCTCCGCCCACAGATACCGTCATCAGCATATTGCTTCTCGGCGGAAAATAAGATTTTTTAAAAAAAGAAAAGTTTTTCAAAAAATATCATCACCATCAACATTCAGCCGATATTCATATCAGCCCTAAAACGTCCACTTCTGGACATAGGCATCCCCTTTGGACCTCCATGCGTACTTATCGGAGGCGACCTGCATCCAGCGTAAGAAAAATATCGTATCATATAAAATACGCATAATACAATGTACTTTCATGCTACCTTTTTATATTTTAAAGTTCATTTTATTTTACGAGTTCAAAAAAAAGCCTGTCAAGTACAATTTCGTTTTAATGATAAGAAGCCATTAAACTTATTGTAATTATGTATTGACTTTTTCCAGACATTGTCTATTGTTAAGAGAAGACTAACGCAAAGAAAATTACAATCCCTTGTTTTGTAATATAATGTAGTAAAATAAATAATTTTAATAAATTCTGATCTAAATTTCATTACTACACGTACATAGAAGTATAATATTTCAACTGAAAAACCTTTAAAATAGACTTAACTATATTTTATATATTTCACTCATAGAATTCTTTATGATATAGAATAATTTCAACATAGGTATGTATTATAATTATCTAAGAACTTTTATACCGTCTTTTAATAATAAATTAATAATCTTGGTGTTGTTCTGTATACAATGTATTAAACATATTGAAATATTTTACATATCTGGGTGACATCATGACATTAAAATAAACATGTAAATAAAGAAATCACAATCTTTTTTCGAATACAAATTACTTTATCAGTGATTTTAACATCACTTTTAATTTAATTTAGTTCCTTATCGCTATAAAAAAAGATCTCAATACAATTATCATAATAATAATATTCATAACATTTCGTTAATAGACAGTGACAGCAATGAGGGTGGCATAATTCAAATGAAGAAGTATGAATTTCTTTACATATATATAATAATAAATCTAATGAAGTACAATCTGGTATTCTGAGAAACTAGAAAAACTTATATTTCTTTTAACGACGAAATAGATAAGATTTTGACAAAACAATAAATAATATGGCGTCCTTTATTTAGTTTTTATGATGATTAGATTGCTCTCAGCCCATCATGCTGTTAACCAATATTTATCGCGTATTTACTGAGCCGTAATATTTATTGCTTTAGTAATAAAATTTAATATTAATTGGTGAATGTGTTTGGATTGTGGTTTGATCTTTGTCGTAAAAGCGTAATCTCAGGGAAACCTTACTCACTAGTATAAGTTTTTACATCAGGTTTTTTTATAGTATAGCGGACAACTGAGCCGGTGGGTCTCCTATATAAGAGAACACCGCCGCCCATGGACAACCGCGCTACAGTCCCGCCACCGGCTTACTATGCCATTCAAGCGGCATTTTCTAAAGGGCCTCCGATATCCTCGCTCATTCAGCGAAATACAGTACAAGTACCGTTTCACGTTGAGTATTCTGTGAGCCTGTGGTATCAGTTCAGACGAGCCGGCCCAATTAGTGCGTGCACATATGCTTCAGCATTGTTCGCCCACAAGTGAAAGCATGTCTTTTATTAAATAGTTTATATTATCATTTACAATAAAGAGCATTCATTCAATTATATCTAAACATAGAGGCAGTATATTTTTGGAAGTATTTAAATTTTCATAATTAAAATATTTGAAGTTTGCAATTACAAGAACAACTCTACATACGTTTCAATGAACATTATCTTATTAAACAATTTAGTCAAGGCTAAAAAAATTTAGTCAAGGTGACGATTAAATTTGAGATATTAAAATTTATATTTGTCATAATGAAACGCGAATATATTTATGTGGCCAAATTAAAAGTTGTTCATAGTAATGACATTTCAAATGCCTCTGCAATTTATTTAAAAATTCAAAGTAATGTCATAAGTATCAAAGAGTATGAATCTAAGAGCAGGCACTATTAAAATTTAATTGTTACTGTAATATTTTTTATAGCATAGTGGTAAACGCAGCAAGTGGTTCTCGTATACGATAAAAGAAGGTCGCTGCCCATAGATAACCATGACGTAGTCTGCAGATTGGTTGCGTTGCCGACTTTTTACGCTGCTTAAGTGACATTTTTTAAGGGCCCCCGATATACTCACTTAGCGAAACAAAGTAGAAATACTCTTTCAAGTAGTGCACTAGCATATGCTTCAGCATGGCTATCCCGCGGTTGATAATAATAAAATACATTAACTATAGTTTAAGTAAAATTATAATTTTTTATTCTTTATTATAATACTATGTTGAAGCTTTATATACAATATTATTTAAATAACCATGGTACACTTTTAATTTATATATAAAACGTAAACATTTTCTATTGAAGTTCAGGTTTTAGTGATAAAAAAATGTAGCAGTGTAGTAATTTTAAATTAAAATTTTATACCATTAACTTATGCTAGTTCATGGTATAAATTTTTTTGTTTGATATGCTGTTCTACTATCAATAAATTATCATTATTAAAAATTCAATTACTACAAGTTTATTTCTATATAAATCGTCACATGTCCTGTTAACTGAATACTAACTGAAAATTGGACTATGTCTATAATACTTTTCAGATCCATAATATTCCATTTCTATGTGACAAGTGTAGAAGGCTGGAATCGTAAAAGTTCGTCTGCTATTTGATTATCTATTTTAAAAGTTTTCCCGCACTGCCTCTACAGACTTGAATAAAAGCGAATTTATTATTATTACCCGCTTGCCTGTAGCTCATATAATCTATTGTTAGTGAATTTTATTTGGAAAACTTTCAATATGTTGCGGCTTTCATATTATTCTCTTCTAGAGATTGTTCCTTTGAATTATTTTAAGTTATACGATATAAAATGAAACTTTTAATAAACTCGATTGATTTATTGTAGAAATAGATTCTTATAAATTTCTATCCCACTCAATAATATATTGTAATTGTGATAGCAGATGGAATATAAAACTCATTTGTAGTTTGAATAAAGTGCCATCAATCATTCCAAACAATTAACAAAAAATATCAATACATTTTTTTCCATTGTATAGCGGACAACGGACCAGATGGGTTTTCCTATATAGGAAGAGAACAACGCCGCACATGAAAAACCGCACCACAGTCCGCGCATTGGTTGTGTTGCCGACTTTTCCCGCCGCTTAAACGGCTATTTCAAGGGCTTCCGATAGACTTTCCGACTCCTCGGCGAACATACAAGAAGCTTCGTTTCAAGTACAACTACCGTTTCACGCTGAGTATTCTCTGAGACTGTGGTATCACTTCCGATATACCGGAGCGGCACATATGCTTCAGCATGGCTCTTTCATGGAAGAATAAATAAAGAATGCTTTCTTTTTTAAGCTTAAGCCTTAAAACTTAGCCCCATTTTCTTTATCGCGTGTTAGATGGTAGAAAGGGTTTTAAGTGATAATATAGTAAAGGTATCATGGTATGTACCATGTTGTAGTACGTATGTAAGTAACAGGTATGCATGGAAGTCCAGGGGGGAGGCCTATGTCCAGCAGTGCACGTCTTACGGCTGAATTGATAATGATGATAAAGACGGTAAAGAAATTCATAATTTTTTTAATAACACAAATCTAAAATTGGTCAAAAAGTTTATTCATTTCAAACTTTTAATGGGCGTCATCCTAATATCAACGCGTTAAATGCGATTGTCGACTATGGAATTAGTTTTCCAGTTTCTTAACCGTGTTTAAGTAAATATTACTCTCGAGCAGTTTATTTTTGTTCCGGCCAACTCTAAATTGGCTTCTTGTATCTTTCACAGCTGTTTTCATTTTGTAACTTAAACCTGATTTATACATGACAATTTGGTTACATTTTGTCCTATATAGAGCATAACCTACAGCTTTTTATACTTAAAATAAGGTAAATCCCCATTTAGTGGGATCCTTACTTACCTTTTTTGCTTCCATTTTATTTCAACCACATGTGCCACCGGTAGCAGGTGCTTTTAATAAGCCTGTCATGTATTTGGTACAGAAATGTAAGAATAAAGAATATAAGAAAATCCTATTTCATCACATTTCTGTTCTATATGATAATTATTATATATATGAATTTTTTTTATTACACTTTGTACACACAATACACATACTTATCAATATTCATATTTCGTTTTACTATAGTAATATTCTACAATATAATTATATATCTTGTATAATTATATAATTTGGAAGACGAAAACAAATATTTTTAGTTAACTCAAACCAGATAGTACCTACTATAAAAACGAATGAAACTAGGAAAGCTTTATTTGAATCTTTAATAATTACACTTGAATTTGATAATTTTACGTACTATTATTATACTATATTATTTATAAAATTACAGCTAAAATTTAATATTTTTATTGAATCATAGTCTTAAACAACTGCACAATAATTTGCATTTCAAAATAGTCTTCAACAAACACAACGTAAAATTATCACGTAAACTCATGTCTGGGATTGCCATAAAGCCGTACGTGTCACTTGGAGTCGTGTAAATAAACAGATTTTCAAAATAACATTCGGCTTCACGCGAAATAAGTTTAATTTTATGAAGAGTCAAGTTAACTTGTAAAGGCGTTGTTCGGAATAAACAATCGTTCCAACGTCCCAACGGACTTATTCAAATGTTACGCTTTTAGCCCAAACCGTGCTATCTCGCCTTGGCATATGTTTAGGAAATAGACGTGACACTATCTTTTATTTGAATTTAATGTGAGCGAAATTAAAACAGACTACTTATTAATTTAGTTGTGCATTAATATCATGAAATTCTAATTAAAATCATAGTATTGTAAGTTGTTTGAACCCATTTATTATATGACTTTTTTTTTCATTCGCTGAGAACAGCTTACCTGACAACGGAACAGTTGGGTTGGAGCTATATGGTAAGAGAATACCGCCGCCCATGAAAAACCGCGCCATAATCCGCGCATAGGTTGTGTCGCCCGCTTTTTAAACCGCTTAAGTGAAATTAATAAGATCTTGAATGTAACTCACATGGTTTTTATTATTTAAAAAACTTTGAGAAGTAGAGAAAATTGTATGATTTAATATAATAAGGCATAGAGTATAGAGTCCCGGGTAGCTTCGCTAATTTTTCTTGTAAAGATATAGTGTATCTTAATATAAACACTTACAGGGTATGTAGTGTAAAGAGCAGTGCACTTATTGGTTTAGTGTGTTAGTTTAACAGCCGGCCGCAAAGTGCACTTAGACTGCGACTCTATTTCAAGTAAGGAAATGTTTTCTGTTAGCATTTTATTTATTTCTTTCACAGAATGTAGTGGATTCTCGACTTTTTTTGAAACCACGCTATTTTAATTCCGCAAACGAAGCATTATTAGAGTTTAGAACGTTGTTATTTTCTATCTAAAGGTTTTCGAAGACCTCTCCAAGACAGTCCCAGAATATTAGCTAAATAAATTGAAATAAAATATTTTAAAATGATGTTTCTTTATAAATTTGACATTAATATAACGGAATTATTTACTGCTCATCAGAAAATGGGATCATAAATAAACATATAAATTTTTAAAGCAAAAATATAAATACGTTCTTCATATTGACAACCCGGAAGGAGCGTCTTTCAAAAATACTAAAATTCTTACCAATTCACCTATGACAAAATATTTGTAGACAAAAATTTCAAAGTGAGATTATGTAATTTTGAAGCTAAAGCGGTAAGCTATATGGTAAAAGAACACCGCCGCCTTGGTTGTGTTGCCGGCATTTTATACCGGCTTTTTATGTTAAAGCGGCACTTTTAAGGCTCTCCGATATCCTCACACACTGCGAAACACATTACATGTACCGTTTCACGCTGAGTATTCTGTGAGCCCTTTGGATGAGCTGGCCCAATTAGTGCGTCAGCATGCTTCACCATGGCTCCCATGCGTGCGAAAGTATTCGATTTTTATTAACACATTCACCCAGACACTGTCACGCCCTTCCAAAGACAAAAATAAATTATAAATTAATTAATAATTGTCTGGACCGGGATACGAACCCGATACCTCTCGCTACACGACACACTTTAAAAACCATTAAGCTACGAAGCTCTAAATGTGATAAATCTCAAAGTGAGGTCATGTAAGTTTGAAGCTAAAACTATGCGTCCACTTAATCGTTTTTTGAGTAGCCGCAGCTTGACTTTTCGCTGAAGTTATTTAATTAAAGCGAGGTGAATGTGGTAACAGTGACGACACACATACGACCTCCGAAAACTAATTACTTTTATCGATAAACTTTTCTCTCGGTTGTTTGTACAGTAAAATTGAAATTTTTAAATTTACTATAAAAGAAGTTTCTCAAGTGCATGAAATATTTCTACATTTTTTTCACAGACTTCGGCTTAAACTATCCATAACTGTCTATAGAACAAGAACCTGATCTCATTAAAAACATTATTTAAAATTAATAAAATTGTCTTTTCTGTTTTATATCAGATTTATATAGAACATAGGCAATATTTTATTCACTTTGGAAGTCATGTTGCAGGCGAAAACTTTTGTATACAACTTCTCCACTTTGTTTATAAGTAGATAGATACGTTAAAAAAAAATTCCTCTTCATAACATACACAAAGTTGTTATAGCTACAAAACTCACAAACCAATTTAATAATTCTAGAGATAGTCAATATCCAAAAAAACTAAATCAATAATTAAAAATTTAAGGATATTATGGTCTGAGTATATTAATGTGCCAGTTTTTGCCCATTAACTGTTAGGAAAATATTTATATTTGTTTATATTTCAAAAAAACAGTATATCCTATCCATATTTCTTAACTTTTGTTGCGTATCTTATAAGTCTGAACTCCGGATTCCATCCTGCCCGGTACACCACCATCACCATCGCGACCATCTTACGTCACGTTTTTCATTATATTTTGGCCAATTTATACAAAATCATTAATCTATGTGTTATTCTGATTTATCTTAAAGTTTCATTAAAATCCGTTCAGTTTTTTTTTAATAACAGAGTAACAAACATCCATCCTTCTTTTTATGAACACTTACAAATTTTCGCGTTTATAATTTTAGTAGGATTGAAATATATACTTAACTGTTCGCAGATCCTAGTAGTAAGCCATAATTTATAGCTTAACATACCGTGAGGTAACTTAGACACTGATAATCTGCGTCATCCATAAATATGTTTCCATATAACATATCTTCTATATGAAGGCAGCTCGTAAATCGGTTTTGTTGGAACTGTGCCCGATGTCTCCGGATCTTATAATTCCCGAAACGTCTCGGTCACACTGTCATAACCCTGATTTTCATAATCCGACATTGATGGTTTTACCCACTGCCTGAAAAATATTTTAATCTCTTGCTATAAGGAATTCAGCTTCTATTTGATTTTTTTTCGTACTTATATTTAATAATAACCTAGACTGCATGTTATTACAATATACAATACAATATTATTTTTAAGAAATAAATTCCCAAATTATGTAGTTTAATAATGAATTGAAAACATTTTTCTATATGGCTTACTTTTATTTCAAACATCCATGAAATATAAACTTTCTTTTGACACATCTATATAATTATTTGTTAACCATACTTTGTGTTACTCATACGGACGGAATGTTTGTATGTTCATATAGTTACCGTCTGTTGTTTAAAAACAAATATTTTCCATTGATATATGTTACATATTTCCAAGACTTAAATTGATTTAAATTACGCAATAAATATTCATATTATATTTGACATTTACGACTTGTACAAAATATGTTGGCGAAAATAGAAAAACGGGAAGGCAATTACTGAGTCAGAACACGGTAAAATTGGTAAGGCAACCCACCAGTATCCGCTAAATCCCAATAAATTATAACAAAATGAAGCTTTGATCATGTCGTCAACTTTCCTATTTGAATATTTTTTCAATAGATCTGTAATAAAAGTCGCATTTTCTTATATCTATACTTAGTATAATAACGAGAAAAATATTAACGATGTTTTAATTATTTAGTGATCTTACTAAAGCAATAAAGTAAATTTAAAACGATTTATTTTCAATTTTTGGCAAAACTTTCTAAAAAATAAATAAATAAAAAAGTCATAAAAGAATACTACTAAAGTATTGGAATATACTGAAATATGAGTTCTATAATTCTAGTCTTATTACATTTAAAAAGTAAACCCTTGAAATGTTTTTTCCACTTTATAAGTTCGTTGAAACTTCGAAAGTGATTCGATGAGTTCGACTGATAAGATGTGATAAAATATTTCTTCTAAATTCACTTAGCGGCTGCTTTTAGCATAAAACAGTTCCAATTGCTGCAATTTATAAGCATGAACATAGCTACAGGTCTTTGTCTAGCTCTACTCTCACATTAACCGCCGAGATTTTATCGCCTTACAACTCCTAAGCGGAGATAAGTTAAATTGGAAACGCGATCATCTTCTCCCACAAAGAGCCATTATTTTTATGCAATCAAAATCGCCTATCAAATCTGAAAAGTATGACCAACTAATTAATTTAAATTATTATCCATATTGTCTACATTCAGTTTTAAATAGTTCATCATCATCATCATCATCATCAGCATATTCAAGTCCACTGCTGGACATAGGCCTCCCCCAAAGACGCCCATCTATTGCGATCTTGAGCGATCTGAATCCAGTGGTTGCCAATAAAAAGTTTAAATATTTAAATATTAATATTTAAATAGTTCAGTCGCATTTAAATATTAGGAATAGTAAAAATACCATTCTCAATACTTATAATTTAAGAAATTATTCAATTTTTTTTTCTAAAAAATCTACAAATAAAACCATGTACTATATCATATTTTTAAACAAAATGTAACAATTTTCAGTAAAAATCCAATTCTAAGCTATGCAAGTAATGCAAACTCCATGTTATTTCAAATTTAATATATGTTATTTTACCTTTTTGATACTCAATTGAATAACTCATAGGGGTAGAAAAGCTCTATTAAGCGAACCTTACTGATTTCCAAGATCATCAAATATATCGTAGGTACATATAAGAAAATAAAATTGCTTGAAATGTTATTACCTTTATTGTATTTCAAGTCTGTTTTTTCAATGTTTATTATTATATAGCAGTCAACGGGGCAGAGATCACTGATGCCCATGGCCAAACACACCGGAATCTGCACTTCCGTTTTGTTGTGGCCTTTTATGCCGTCTTAAGCTTTAACTAAATGGGTTTTGAGTAACGTCACTGACTCGTAAATAAACACTCCCAGTACTATTTCGTTATTATTCTGTTAGTCCAATTAGTACGTAAACACATGCTTAATCATGGCTTTCCCTTGGGTACAAAACTAGCCATGGTCAGGCCCTTCTTCGTTAGACCGGAAATCTCTACGGGTAAATATGACGTCACGGACCTTTGTAATTTCTAAATTTCGAAATGTATGTATTATGTTACTTCAAAATGTATAACAAAAGCCTACTCTACTAAGTATTATAATATAAATGGTATATTACTGTCGTATATCGGCACGTTATATGAAAGCAATTGACGGGAACTCCATTTAAGTTGGCCGAGTTGCTTGATTAGAGGCGTGAGGGGACTCCACGCGCCTTAATTGAGCTGCCTCAGCTTCACACTTGACCTTTTAGGGGTATTACACATTTGTTAAGCACATTTCTGATATTATTTTGTTGTGACAATCAGTGACATTTCTGGAAAATGTCGAAAAACTTTGATTTTTGTTGTTAAAGGCATTTGAGCTAAGAAAATGTAAGTGGAAATATAATATAAATAAGCAATTTGGTGACATATAAGCTATTTACTAGAGTAATATAAATCTCTACCAATAACAAAAAAACAATTCAAAAATCTTTACCACAATCCATATCCATGCGATATCCCGATTAAGTAAATACCCATAAAATTGTTTTCAACACTTCATCGAACTAGAACGTAAACAGAAATCTTTAAATGTGACATATTTGAGATGGATTTATGCTTTTATGCACATTTAAGAACTAATCAAACGTAAAATAAGAGGTTTTATTCAATGGTGTATTTATGAAGCGCGACTTTGGGGAACTATCATATATTTTATATTATGCCATTTAATGTTACGATTATTAAAATGTGATATACATATTTTTGACTATACGAAATCTGTAAAACGTAATATTATAAGTAATCTTTTCAAAATCGTTAAATTTACGTATCTATAAAATCTAACATTCGTTTCGTATGGCTATGGTCGTCTTCACTGACTGCAGTTTAAACGCCTTACACATTGATTTTCCATTTAGAACAAAAATATTGTTACAGCACAAGTTGGTCATTAGTAGCAAGTATGCTAACTCACGGGAGATAGCTGCAAGTTCCGCTATAAAGATAATAGCATCTAACGAATGCATTTTTAATGTCCGATACGTACACAAAGTTACAGTAATTGATATTATTAATTGCTTTTGTTCGCAAGTTTGCATCGCAACCGGCTCTAATTAGAACTGTGATCAATCATAGTTATTGGCCCGCTGGTTGCTGATATCTTTTAGTTTTGTTATCGCTTCTATCGAATTTCGCACGTTGCTTTGACTAAGCTTTAGTCGTAAAATGACATCTATTCCCAAAAACAGATTCCAACGTCTTATTAAACATATTTATTAACTAATGAAAGTTTTTTTTTAAACTTATGTAAATACTTGCAACATAATTTTGGAAATGTGATGATACATAAAAGTCTTCTGGCACAATCATGAGTTTATTTCCTGATAATAATACGATTCGTAAAATATCTATTTATAGAACAATTAATTCAGTGATACAATACAGTACTACAAGCAATTTTTAAATGAAGTAGGTATATAGTGATATTAAATTGTATATCCCTGTAATAATATTGATACATGCATTACAAAACGCTCACGTTCAATACAAAATTGAATTTTCTGTATGACAGGTGAGAATGAATAGAGGGCTGTAGACGTGCCTTTGTCCATGTTTCTCCGAAACATTTCATTTCGTAAATTCTAAACGTTTAGAGTGATTAAATATTAGTACAACTTTTCAAATATTTTTAGATTATAAGTTAATATACTAATTTTAAGCTGATATCCTCGTAGCTTAATAGTTTTAAAAGTGTACCATGAAACTCAAGGTATCAGGTTTGAATCCTGGTCCGGACGAAGAGCTTGACAGTGTCCGGGTGAGTGTCTTAATACTGCCGCACCCGTGGGAGAGCCATGATGAAGCATATGCTGATGCACTAATTGGGCCGCCTCGTCCGAAGTGATACCACTGGCTCCCAAAATACTCAACGTGAAACAATACATGTACTGTATTTCGCGGAGTGAGTGAAAATATCGGTGACCGTTAAAAATGCCGCTTAAGCGGCGTAATAAGGTGGCGATACAGCAATGCGCACACTGTGGCGCGATTGTTCATTGGTGGCGGTGTTCTCTTACCATAATAGGGGATCCACCTGCTCCTTTGTGCGCTATAGAATTTAAAAAAAAGATTGGAAAACATGCAGACGACTATTAAGTCTATATGAAACGTGTTCATTTTCTATTTAACTATTTTTGAATGGTCTTCTGACTGCTATTTTACTGTTTAAACATTCGCTTACTTGTACGCTATTATGGAAGACATAAAATACATTTCCTGAAAAACACTAATTGAGAATATTTGATTAGTATTTTAATTATGTCAATATTTTATCCAAAGACGAACATTGAGAGAACAGATTATACAATATAAATATGAACAAATAACAAAGATTATTAATTATACATAGGAAAGAGTTAATTTCCTTTAAGCTAATAACAGATAATAAATAGATTTAATAATGCTCTTACGGGCTTATACTCTGTTACGGGCGCGATCTTGCATTTAGTTGTATTGTAAACAATCAAAGACAGAGTTCAAGTAGTCAAGTGCGGTTGTCTGTGGTAAATGTGTAAGTAGAGTTAACACTACAAGTTGTTCAAGATCTTATAGTCTGAAATCTGTTCTTGAAGGTTGTATCAGATTATTCTATGTGATTTGAAAGTATCTTTATTATTTAACATTTTTGAGTACAATCTATTTTACTTGCAAATATTTATTTTTACATAGAGCATGTTGTTATTATTACGAGCGCATTAAAACAAAAGTAAGTTATCATTCATTAAAGGATTACTATATATGTTATCACAAATTATTCTTTCATTTTTGAAAAAGTTATCCAAATAATAAATCACACAGGTATGAAGCTACTTTTAAGTTATTGATGTCTGAATCTTCTTCTTCTTCTTGCTAGACCTGTTCCCATTTACTTGGGGTCGGCCTTTCTAGTCCGCATTATCCATTCATCACGATTTTGTGCTTTTTAAAAATTAATTTCCGAGTATTATATTACTTATTATATATATATTTTTAATTAATGTAATAAAATTATTTCATAAAAAAAAAATATGGAGTTAATTTAAGAAATTATTTACCATAATAATCTAAACAATAATTATGTTACAGTATCGTTAGAGGCTTAAGGAAACAAGAGCAAGGGAAGTTGCGATTGACCGACATCGATTAATCGTCCTAATACACCATCAATATCTGGCGATGGCTTCTGCAGTGGTCACTTTGCGTTCAGATTACATGATCCAGTACAATAGAAATAATTTATTTATTTATTATTGCTCGACGATATACATTTGTAAGACATTTTTTATGATTATAACACTTACAATAACTGCAAAATATATAACCTATACTAATTTGATAAAGCTGGAAGCGCTGGTCCGATCTAAAAAACTCATTTACTGTTGGATAGTCCGTTTATCGAGGAAAGCTAAAGATTACAATACATCAAAAAATACATATAATTAGAAATCTTACTAAAAAGCCATTGATGTAAATCAAGGTGTAAAAAAATTACTCGAAAAAATTATTATTTCTGATGTTTAAAAATCCGTACGAGGCCGGAGTGAGCTACTAGTTTATAATATAACTGGATATCTAACCCTAAGGGACATTAAATAAAACTGGACATGCAAAATACATTTAAACGATGGAAGTAATAGCAAAGTTTCACTTATATGACTTATATAAGCCAAGTGTTGTAGTACCTTAACTGTACGTAAAACAATTACTATCAAAGTTAAGCTTTAGTTTTATTTGTTCATCACGTGCATCCCCCGAGATCTTTGTTGCAAGAGCTGTAAGCGAATTCACTAACTTTCGTCAGATGTTCGAGATTTCTAAATTATTTCTTAGTAACTTTTCAATTGGATAGACGACAAAGTCCAGTGTGCAATGCATAACACGCATCGCCACTAAATTCGTCAAAGAATAATTACTTAATAGATAAACAGAATTAAGAACTAAGAAATGTAAGCGAGTTTCCTTTATGGTAAGAGATCAGCACCGACCACGGACAACCACGCCATAATCCGCGCTTTGTTTTTTCGATATAATTTATAAGCAAAACACAGTACAAGTGCTGTCGCTGGTATTCTGTGAGCCCATGCTATCATTTCGGACGAGTCCTCTAATCAACGCACCAGCATATGCTTCAGTACATGCCCTATATGCACTTATTTGAAAATGTTATATTTATAAAGTTTAAAATTGGCTCACATTTATAATTCAAGAACTTTAGGCATTTATATATCATGTATATATATGTTATTCATATGAAAGTTGAAAAGGCAGTCTTAATGTTATGAATCATAAGTAAAGTGTCAATACAAAATGTGTACTCTTTTACAATATTTTGAGTATTAAAATATCATAACAATTAATTATACCTTATTTACCTACAATAAAGTTTATGTTTAGTCTTAATTTCTTAATTCGTATTTAAAAATCTAGATGGCGGTATTAAAGGTTACGTTAGGTTTTAATAATAGGTTATTAATTCTGTAATGGTGTAACCAATAGATAGAAATCTTTCGAGGCTTAATGGTTAACTATAATGATTAGTTTATTAAGTACGTTTTAATATAATTCATCATCTTAGGATTATTTTGATAATATCAAGGGATCCATAATTAAAAAGCTAATATAAAGTTCAAAAGCCCAAAGCATAGAAGTTTTGTCCTTCCAATAAATTATGTACACGTGTATAAAAGAAGTAGTAAAACGAGTTTTATCTCCGCACGTTCATCCCAGGAGACATCCGTCCCGTCTGTCTGTTTATTGTTAGTAGAGGTTCGATAAACGATGCACTAAACTACATTGAATAATATATTACTTGAATTTTCTTAGCACTATCAGACTTTGTACAAGTCTAGAGTTTCACAAAGTTTAAAGGAAACAGCTTATTTATATATTTACGGTTATTTAAATTTGCAGCATAAATGTTTTACTTACATAAGATAAAAAAGTTCGGTAGGCTAACGAAATCTGGAAAACTATTATAACTAAAAAATGGAGAACCACCGCAACGTCTATAAAAAATTCAAGAAATTTATGTCATGGTCTGAGCTGCTATATACATATGTATTTTCATGTTAAACATTAATGCTCCATTGCGTCAATATTTAATAACAGTAGTAGATATAAGAGCTTTTGAAAATTTAAAATCCTCGTAGCTAAGTGATTTATTAAGTCTACCAATAAGCGAGAGGTATCGCATTCGAATCCTGATTCGGACAATTATAAATCATAATTTAATTTATAATTTATTCGGTCTAAAGGGGGTTAAACCACTTAAAAGGGCTTGACAGTGTCCTGGCGAGTGTTTTAATACTGTCGCACCCGTGTGAGAGCCATGCTGAACCTTATGCTGACACACTAATTGGGCCGACTCGTCCGAAGTGTTACCACAGGCTCACAGAATACTCAGCGTGAAATGGTAGTTGTACTTGAAACGGTGCTTCTACTGTAGTTCGCTGAGTTAATGAGGATATCGGGACCTTTAAAAAATGCCGCTTAAGTGGTGTAAGAAGTCGGCATCACAAATAATACGCGGACTGTGACGAGGTTGTCTATGGGCGGCGACGTTCTCTTAACATAAAAGAAACCCACCTGCTCCGTTGTCTGCTTTAACATAAAAAAGGAATAGCTATTC
>DWCF01001177.1:0-33283 GCA_018230265.1 Delias oraia
TGAACTCTTAAAAATTATATAATAATTATAATTATTATTATAAATAATCATAATAATAATTAATATTATTATTATTAATTATTATTATTATTATTATTGTCTCCTTTTGGCTTAACATGGATCTTTATACCGCATAGGATGTACGATCTTTTGTATAAAGAAAACTTCAGTTACATAAAATTTTCAAAAAGTTTCATATCATTTTCCGGTAAAGCATGTATTTGAAAATATTTATTAGAAATTGAAAAGTGAAATATGGTTATTTAGACTTTTTTATAGTATAGCGGACAATGGAGCGGGTGGATTTCCTATATGGTAAGAGAATACCGCCACGCACAACCGCATGGACAACCATGGACAACCGCGCCACCATCCGCGCATTATTTGTGTTGCCGGTTTTTTATGCCATTTAGCGGAAACTTAAGGGCTTCTGATATAACTCACTCTGCAAAAAACAGTACAAGTACTGTTTCACGCTGAGTATTCTCCGTTCGAAGTGATAACTTCGGACGAGCTGGCCCATTCAGTGCGTCAGTATATGCTTCAGCTTGTCTCTACCACGGGTGCGACAGTATTAAGAGACTCGCCCGGCCACTGTCAGGCCCTTCCAGAGACCGAATAAATTATAAATTAAATTATGTTTTATATTGATCGGGACCGGGGTTTGAACCCGATAACTCTCGCTTCATTGTACAATTTGAAAACCATTAAGCTACGAGGCTCTCATAAGGCAATTTTCCCTTCATTTACACGTATTATAAAAGTTAAAATCAGCTATATATTAATGAACATACCGTTCACTCACTCTCATTTTGCATTTTAAACTTTATGCGTGTACTGAGTATGCTTGGATACTTCAGTAAATACTTTATCCTTCACTGAGACTCCTAACAGGGTGCATTAACCTTAAAATATTATAACTTTTCACTATCTTGAGCCCACCTTCATATTTTATAGAAAACTCTGCAAAGTTTCCAACCAGAGTTTATTAAATTAACGTATTTTGTTCGAAAGTATGGTTTATAATGATTAAAAGTTAGAGATACCTATCAATTTATTTATTTTGGCCGAAAGTATGAAAGAAATAAAAGAAACCGGAGTATTTTCTTTAGTGAGACAAGATTCTGAAAACTTTTTTAGATATTCCACGCTAATCAAATCAAAATTAAACTTTTTTTTAGTTTTTTTGTAGTTATTCACGCAGATATTCGGGATATTGCGAAAAAAAATTAAACAAAATGCTGTAAATTCCACATATAAAAAAAATAGATTTTATGTAACGAAAACATACCCTAAATATAATATCATGTTTATAAAATTTTGTAACGCCAAGAAACCTTCATAATCTCACTGAAGGCCACTGCATAACACGACCCATATGAATGAGGAACGACAAAATTTAAAAGTTAAATTTCACTTTAAAAGGGTTCTCACTGTTGCAAATCGAAGCTCTGATTCTCGTCTCCCTTAAACATACATGATTTGAGCTTGGAACGTTAAATATTCTATGAATAATTCACATGTCATACATTGGTATAGTCAAATAACACAAATACGATCTTGGAGATCCTGAGTAAAAACAACCTTCAAAGTTTATGCAGATGTTACGTAAATACTCGTCTTTGGAAACGATCTTATACGACACACGACTTTATATTCACTGCTGTGTTACACGTACGACTTCGCTTACTTTCTACTAATATAATTAAACCAACAGAAACTGATGGGACACGCCTCGAGATGGTCAGAAATATCCGCTGTCCGTGTGTTTAAAACAAAAATATATTACCAATCTTTACATTAAAGTTACATTTATTTAAATTTCATAAAATACAAAATGATTAGGTTTCCGTGGAAAATAGTAAATAGTTATCAAATAGTTTATCAAAAAAGACTATATTATATCAGTTTTAGTTGTGAAACAATTTTAGAATTATATAATAACATATAAACGGACCGATTTTCTGTTCATAAATATGAAATTATTTAGAATCGAGTAATTTGTCAAGTGGCACTTTTCTTAAAAATACATATAAGAATATAAACCATTGCAAATACGTATTTTCTTTATGTAATGAAACTGAAATGGTGAATGATCACGATGTATTTTGATTTTTTTTGTCTCGTATATGTAATAAAAAGTATGATAATAGTTCAGTTTTTTTTATTAAATTTCAGTTTTAGATGAAAAATATTTTTCTTTTGAGAAATTTTAACGGAATTCTCGTAAACAAATTTGCCATATTTGTTTTACATAAATAATTTATAGAAAGTAGCTTCTTTTACTTTTCAAACTGAATAGTTTTCCCGGAAATCACTCTGTATATTCCTATCTAGGCATTAAATTGAAGTAAGTAAAGTATTATAATTTTTACTAACCACGTATTTTATAATTTTATGCCTATTAAATTTAATTTCAATTAATTTTATATTTTGTTTTTACCGTCTTAGTAAGTTGATGTGGCAATGGGTTGGGCACATCGCTTGACGAACCGACAACCGATGGGGAAGAAAGGTTCCCGAGTGGCGACCGTGTACCGAAAAGCGCAGAGAGGAACGTCCCGCTACGCGATGGAAAGACGATCTCACGAAGGTCGCAGGCAACCGCTGGACACAGATCCCTAAAGATCGTAATAGTTGGGCGTCTTTGGGGGAGACCTATGTTCAGCAGTGGACTTGACAGGCTGATGATGATGATGTATTTTATATGACTCTGTTTTTTATTTCAATTTTTTCCTTACCTAGTATAATTAAACGACGATTTAAAATCAAAAAGTAGTATACAGTGCAAGCTGTGATAAAGTAGTAATGACCACAAAGGAGTAATCACTGCAAATTCATAGGCCTGTAGCCTAACTTAGATGTAAATCGGAAGTCAACAGTCAAGTCACGATTGGGCTGAATTTCCCTAAAGATAATAAACGTTTGGGGTAAATTAAACAGCTGTTTTGTTGCTCCCTCCGTTACAGTTTTAATACTTAAGTTTTTTTAGCAGGAAGTTTAGCCCAGTTCTGTTTTCAGTTGATAAATGGTACAAAAATTTAATAATCTGATAAGATATAGCAGTTATTTTGCGATGGTAATTAAAATTGATTGGAATTAAATTGAATTCAGCAGGTTTAGTAACCTTGATTGACGACATCATGTAGGTATTAATATAATTAGAGTACAAATATCTCTATGTAGTATATATTATTTATTGGTCTAATATAGATTACGTTTTCCTTCATTTTTCGTTAAACTATAGCTCACTAAACTCGCATTAGTCAAATAATTAGTATTTTTCAGCTTTCAGATTAAAATCCAATATGTGTATCGCTATATGAGTGACGATATCTAAGGATTACTAAGTTTAGCTATCCGTTTAAACGATATAAAAAGCCGGTAGCATAAACAAAGCGTGCATTGCGGTGTAGTTATCCATGGGTGGCGATTACCTAATACCATCAGAACTATTTATCTTTGTCCGCTTCTGATAAAAAATACAAATATTTGGAATTATTCTGAATTTGGTAGAGTAGGCTTAATATATTTCTGAAAATGTTTAATTAACTCTAAAGTTTATAGATTACGTAATAGAAAATTAAAACCTCTTTTGATTAAAAAGATAGAACGTATTCAGTGTATATTATAAAAAAACACCAAATATTTATCAAAACCTTTGAGACTTATACTTTTCTCAATATACAATACTTCACAAAAAGATTTTTAATAATTTACTTATAAACCTCACGAAATCGGTATAGCGTGCAACGGGCCAGTTGGGTCTCCTATACGATAAGAGAACATCACCACCCATGGAAAACCCATGGCACAGTCCGCATATTAGTTGTGTTGCCGGCTATTTACGTCACATAAGCGGTATTTTTTAATGGCTTCTCTTACCTTATAGCAGACCCATCTGCTCCATTATCCGCTATAGAATAACAAACCATGTTCCTTTAGTGTTTATAGTTCTATGAAATATGAATTGATCTATATAAATTCAATATAATCAAATCAATCAATATAACAGATAAATTAAGTAAAATATTTTTACCAAAAAAATAATTTATATTGTAATTAGTTAGTTTAGAGGAGATAAGAGGTTGTAAAATTCAACTGCTTTTAATACTTTAATATACCTAATTTACCTACATACGTTATATGTATCTCGTGAATAATTATAAAACAGAGATTTTTCGTGAGAGTTGGCTTCTCTATATATAATTATTAATATATCGTGTTATGACCCTAAACGATTTTTTTATTATATTATTAAGTATTAACAAACAATGTAATGTTATTCAAAGTAAAATAAAACGTTAAAAAAATATTCCTTATAAGAAATAATAATTTTATATTTTTAATTATCCAGTCTTTTTTATTATTTTTACTGCTAAAATTGCTATTATATAAAATGCTATTTTCATTATTTATACTGCTAAAACTATTACTGTTTTACTATTTTCTTCTTGTTTGAAACGAGCACTAGCGAAAATGTCCAATATGTATGCATATTTAAGGCAATATTTTTTGTGTCTGGCAGTATAGCTCTACAAGGCATTCAGAATTCTCTTCTAGCGCTATACATCATTCAGTGCACTTTATATACGATGCACGTAGATGCAGCAGCTACCGTTGAGGCGAATAAATTCCGCGATTTGTGGTTGGAAGGTTTCCAGACCGATGTAGCTGTTACTGTCCAAACAGGCTGACCTCGCACTGATATTCTGGTGTTTCTTGGACCCTGCAATGTGTGACGAACTCTTGTCAATATGTGGAAATTATCACGCGAGACTAATTCGATATTCAAATTATAAATGTTTGCTAGCGTCGACAAATTTAAAATTAAACTGTGTAACAAACATATTTTTTATTTGTTGTTTTTAGTTAACATTTTTTTTCTTGAACATTCTTTTGGAAAATTCGTAGAGTTATTAATTGTATTAGAGTTAATTTAAAATATTATTATTTATGGCTGGATAATATTCTCGCCGTCACTTGGCGAATTGCAAATGAAGATGACGATTCAAAGAAAAAGATTAGTCGTTAGTGATATCACGGCATATGCTTATAAACAATTTATTGATAATTACAATCATTTTACAACTTATATGTAAAATAATCACCTGATCCAGGGAAAACACAGAGTTTTTCTATAAATAAACTTATTTATGTTAAGTAACATCTTCCGATAAACAACCCCAAAACAACAACGTACATTCATCTGACACTTTTGACAACAATTACTTAATGGCATCTGACATTCTAACAATGTTGCTACATAAATCGAACAAAATGGTAATGATAGAAGATATATACGAAAAAAAATTTAGCAACAAAAATCTAAAATCAAAGCCACTTTACGTTATGTTAACTTATTTTTTAATGAATAACGCTGTCGGCATAAGGACTCCACATCTTCTCGCGGACTTTTTCGCCGAAAATGTTAACTCAAGATTGGGCTCAAAATCCAAACCAAATATTTAGGCTTAGATTAAATATTTAGACTGTTAAATAGATGTTTAATTTGAATATTCCACAAAATCGGTAGAGCGGTCCTTCATTTTTCACATTTTTTGTAATCAATAAATTCAATATATGGCAGATCATTTTGTTAATGGGAATTTTGCTGTTAAACTGAAACTTTTTATACGTAGAAAACATGTACTGGGTCGATAGTATAAATATATAATAATTGTCTTTATCTAACTAATTGCTTAATATCTATTATCTAGTTACCGTAGAGCGTTGCATAAATAAGATAATATTTTCACTTAAATCTCCGTTGAGTTGTGTAAGTATAATAGATGTTAAAAGTTTTAGTAGGAAGTAAATAACACTGGGACCCAGATTAAACAAGCTATATGCTGTATGCAAGTTCGCCGTTTTGTATGGAGATGAAGTGTTCGCGGGCAACCGACGGTCAAAGAATAGCAATATTCTAGATGTGATTATGTATTTTAAACGCTATAACGGACAACGGTGCAGGTCGGTCTCCTATATGGTAAGAGAACACCAACGCCCATGGACAACCGCGCTACCTTCTGCACATTGGTTGTGTTGCCAGGTTTTTACGTCACTTAAGCGGCATTTTTAAGGGGCTCGGAATTTATGAAACTATAGTTAATAGTTACACACGAGGTCAATTTACTTCAAAATACTGATTAATTCAATGTCATATAAAAAAATTAAGAGTTTACGCATTTGTGTCATTCCTATCTGTTACTATAAATAGAGTTGGGATTTTTTGTTTGTAAGAAGACGTAAGAAGATGTAAGATTGAAACATATCTGGAGTGCTGTATTTAACAGCTATTAAAAGCAGCCACAACCAGAAGCATTTCAATGGGATTATGGCATGGCTTAGATAAGCTTGTAAGAGCTTGTCGCCGATCCGGACGAACGCGGATGTTTAAAACACAGTTATGCTCTTGCAACCGAGTGAATGGATTTCACGATTTTGTTACAAGCTTGTGGGTGTTCTATTAAAATTTGCAAGCGTGTAAATGTGTTATTTTACAACATAAATTTGTAGTTCACCTCTACTCGCTTTATCTTTGGCGTGTGCAATAAATTCAGGCAACAAGTCATGGGCTAATGTTGACTTAACTTCTTCGCACCTGCAGCTGTGTGCTTTATAAAATTTAATCACATGATTTAATAATTCCAGTTACGAGACACATTACACGAACTACCTTTTCATTTCTTAAATTTTTCATAATAAATGTGGCGAATTACTTTAAAATATTTTCCGAAAATTATTTTTCTCCATAATGTTGTTGATACTTTAAATTTCTAGTTTTTATTTATTCTCAATATTTCTTTAATACATAACACAATTTGCTGCCTCAAATATTTTTAAATCATATATCGCACAAAGAGGTAGACAGTCTTTTTAAAAGTAAGATCACTGCCACCAATACAAAAATAGGCCCTACATATCTGCGAATCGGTTTTGTTGCCACTTAAGCGGTGTAAATTGATGGGCTTCCAGTATCGTTCTTACCAACTTAGAGAAACACAGTAAATGTATTATTACACACCTGAATCAATTAGTAATTCGGCATATGTCTCAGCAAGGCCCTTCCATTGGTAAGTCAGTGTTCATTATTTTACAAATAAATTTATAAATCATATTCAGAACAGAAACTAATCTAGTACCGGACGTCTTGGTAGCTTCCAAGACTGTTCGGGTACGAGGATCTGAAATTTATAAGAATATATTAAAAGTGACTAAAGCATTAAAAAATTGCTATTAAACATTACATATACACACGCGTGGGAGAGCCATGCTGAAGCATATGCGGACGCACTTGTTGGCCGGCTCGTCCGAAACGATACCACGGGCTCATAAAACACTCAGCGTGAAATAGTAGTTGTATTTGAAACGTTGTTTTTACCGTGTTTCGCTGAGTGAGTGAGGATATCGGAGGCCCTTAAATGCCGGTTAAGTGGCGTAAAAAGCCGGCAACACAAACAATGCGCGGACTATGGCGTGGTTGTGAATAGGTGGCGGTGTTCTCTTTCTATATAGGAGACCCATCTGCTCCGTTTTCCGCTATACAAAAAAAACTTATGAGCGAAAATATACTATATCATTATAATTAAAGAGTGAATTTAATGTGAATTGTATAAAGTTATTAATTTATATATTTTATTTATTTTAAGAAACTATTAATAATAAAGGATTTCTACTCTTGACTTATTAAATCCTGTAATTAACTTTACAGACGCTTGAAACTATTATTTCAGAGAACATTGAACATTACAATATTGTAAGGGTTCAAATTACTGTTAATCATTCAATCAATTTATTGAGGTTCATACATTTAGCTCTCTGTTCTCAATTTCACGAATCAATTAAATAATTTAAACAATCCATGTTTCTCATCAAATCCATTTGAAGTCTCATATTACATCATTCAATAAGTTTCATTTAATTCAAAGATAAACGTTTTTATATTAGTATGTATACTAAAGAGTATGGTAAAATGGGAAACAAATGTTTATATTTTAAAATTGTTTTTAAAATATGTCGGACTTTTTTTATGGTATAGCAGGTGGGAGCAGGCAGGTCTCTTCTATGGTAAGAAATTTCCACCACCCATGGACAATCGCTCCAAAATTCATGTTTTGGTTGTGTTGCAGATATTTTACACCGTTTTAACGATATAACTCCGCAGGACCCGATATCCTAACTCATACAGCAAAACAGTACAAGTATTCTATCACGCAGATATTCTGTGAGCCTGTGGTATCACTTCGACGAGCCGTCTCAATTACGGCATCAGCGTAGCTCTCCCGTGTATATTAAGACTCTAAACAGATGGCGTTAAAATAATAAAGAAAATTAAATTTGAATTAAAAATGAACTAAAAATGCAATTTTATAATTTTAAATTAATTTCAATAAATCAATCAATTATCTTTGCACTGTGGACAAGCTCAACCGCTCAAATATAACGCTGAGTAAGTTAATAATTCAATCGAAATTAATGATGGTCTGGTTATTGCTGAAACTACAAACGTGACCGCCCATAATGGAAACATAAATAATCTTTACAATGGATGTATTATTCACTAAAACAATGGCGCATGCTTCATTTATTTACACAATTAACTGCATGTCCGCGCTACCCGTACTAATATTAGTTTTTGCAACCCGCATTGCACTAGCTTTGCACATTTCGACTGCTAATTGGCCAATAATAAAACATTATATACTATTATATGTTGGAAAATATAAGAGAATTAAAGGATTAATAATATTATATAATATTTTACAGAACCAATGCGCGGACTGTAGCGCAGTTGTCCATGGGCGGCGGAGTTCTTTTACCATATAGGTGACCCACCTGGTCCATTATCCGCTATATATTAAAAAAATCTTGGAGAGCCTTTTTAGTATTTCAACATAAAGGTTATTCTTAAAGAATTTTATGCCGCGCACAATCACTATAGAATCAGGTGCTTGCGGAGGTATTTTCAAACAGATACGAGTTAGGGACTCTCAAAAAGAGAGCGCACCTATTCCAAAATGGCCGACAACTCACACGCGGCCTTGCAAGAGATGGCAAGTACATGGGCGGATGACCGGTCGTCTAAAGTGAGCCTCCGGATAATTTGCCACCACTTTCATAAAAAAAACAAATATTTAAAATATTAAAGGAAGATGATGGCAGACGCTGGCACTGTGCAAAGTGTGGGTTTGTTTTTTGTTTGGTTTTGTGTTGCCGATTTTTTAAAATTGTTTCACTGTTTAAGTAGCAAACTAAACAAAACTCAGAAAAACACAGTATAAATTATATTTCACGCTACAAAGTTTTTCAGTATATAAATTAATAAAACCAATTATAAATAATGTAAAAGTGACACAGTGTTACTTTTTACTGATTGATTTACTTTTGATTGACTTAACCAACTCCCATCTCCCGTGGGAGAGCCATGCCGAAGTATATTAGGACGCACTAATTGGGCCGGCTTGTCCGTATCGATACCTCGGGCTCACAGAATACTCAGCGTGAAACGGTACATGAACTGTGTTTCGCACAGTGAGTGAGGATATCACAGGCTCTTAAAAGTGTTGCTTAAGCGGCGTATAGCGTATATAATAGCTGGGAACACAACCAATGCGCGGACTGTGGGGCGGTTGTTCATGGGCGGCGGTGTTCTTTTACATATGGTAAGAGTAATAAATACAGGTATACCTGCTCCGTTGTCCACTATAGAATAAAAGATAGGATTATCCAACATAATTTTTTAACATATTAATGATACTACAAATTCCAATGAAACAAATCTCACAAGTGAACATTTTGAGATTATAATCATCTCTGGGATGGCCTGAAAATGGGATTATTCGAGGGAAAATATCGTTCATTTCCATAGAAACCGTTCGTGAGTCGATCATGCTTATTGAATTCAAATCACGGTTGCCGCGAACAATAGATCCTCGTACTTGGCGGTTTAATACTAAATATTGGCTTTAATAAGCTGAGATTACTATGAAATGCTCGACTCGATAGGCACTTGATTTTCAATAATTTATATAGTTTTTTATGTGATTTTTTTCTATCTATTTAAATTTTAATGCTCATTTCATTTCTATAAATTAGACCAGCTTTATAAATCTGTGAGATACTTTAAATTATACCATAATAAATGTTGATTTTTAATATATTTACAAAGATCCAGACCATAACGCTCCAAGATCCTTGTAACGTGCTTAATTGTAAGTCCTAGGAACTCAAAAGGTATTTCATTTTATAGATACATTGGTATGTGAACTTAAAAGTGTGTATCTCAAACTACTAATTTTTGGTTTCCTGAAAACTCGAACTCGAAAATAGCTTTTTAACCTCTTGTAATTCGAAATCACGTAACTGCTCGTGATAGTGGTATGTAAAAGTTACTGGCTGAAATTGTAAATATCATTGAAATAATTGTATATTAATATATCAAAATAAATACGTTTTCCAAATAAAAATAGGACTTTAAAATAGACGTGTGCAACAATTAATAATAATAAAATGCATTAAGGTTTTCTAGTTCACCAGTTCCTAATTCTTTTTTTATCATAGATCCCTGTGGAAGAGCCATATTAAAGCATATTATGACGCACTAATTGGACTGGCTCGTCTGAAGTGGTTACCACGGGCTCACAGAATACTAAGCGTGAAATGGTACTTGTCACAGTACAAGAGAGTTTGCAGAGAGTTTGTACAAGTTTGCAGAGAGAGTGAGGATATCGGAAGCTCTTAAAAATGTCGCTTAAGCAGGGGATAAAGGCGTATAAACACTACCAATGCGCGAACTGTGGCGTGATTGTTCATGGGCCGCGGTATTCTCTTACCATACAGGAGACCAACCTGCTCCGTTATACGCCATAGAATAAAAAATAAATAAATAGCAATAATATTGTATTGTATTGTATGTAACGCAAAGTATTATGTCATGTTAAAATTTTGTATTGTATTTTTAAATTAACTAAAAATAAAATGTATATACATGAATTATTCGTTTAAAATATTTTTATAACGTTTAACAAAATTATTAATAATTTAATAGGTTTTTATAAAAATTAGCATTAATTTAGTATAAAAATAATAATATTGCTATGAGCTATACGGACAAATGCAAGTGACGGACAATCGTTTAGAATTTCTAGGCATCGTCGAATTACAACAGAACTTATAATTTATGTATTAATTCATGAAAGTTCACTGATATTATCTCAGAATGGTTACTGAGGATGTTACTGTCCTCATAATAGACTCTTCTTCTAATTAAGTTAATGGCTCATAAGATTTTTCCTTGTTCCTTTATCTGGTTATAGTAGAATTGTCCATAAATGCTACGTGTTATAGCCCAAATAACAAGGGTTTATATAAAAATGAACATACGTATCCATTAAAAATAGTAATTTAAATTTTTAATTAAGAGCAATACCATAAATCGAAGATAATCAAACAGCCCATAGAAATACGTAAAGAAGAAAGAAATACATAAAGAAGAAAGAAATACGTAAAGAAGAAAGAAATAAAAAAGGCTTAAGATAAATATCTATTACCTACTACTTATACCATGATGTTACAACCCATCTTAGCTTGACTCGATAGATGTCTATCTGATTTTTTATTAATGCATAGCGAGTAACGGAACACGTAAATCTCCGCAATGGAAAGAGTTCATCGCCGCCCATGAATGACCGTGCCATAATTCGCACTTGTGTTTTGTTACCGGCTCTACACTGCCTGTGCGGTTGAATTTCATTGGTCTTCGAAATTCCCACTCTCTAGGCAAAACGCAGTACAAATACTGTGTCATGGTGGTATCCTGCGAGCCTATAGTATCACTTTAACGAGCCGGTCTAATT
Source organism: Delias oraia (assembly GCA_018230265.1). Lineage (NCBI taxonomy): Eukaryota > Metazoa > Arthropoda > Insecta > Lepidoptera > Pieridae > Delias > Delias oraia. The sequence goes on from DWCF01001177.1 coordinate 11,859, forward strand.
AACGCATCAATATGGAGCTCTATACTTAAGCTAGTGTTAAGATACATTACACTAGATACAATAGATACTTAATAAATACTAAAGGAAAAAACTATAAATTCTTATTTGCACCAGAAAACGATATCTCTTATAATTTTAACCGTCCAAAATTACTTTTTAATATTAACCACATGACTGCTTTTGTTTTCATTTGACAAAAAATACAAAGTATGCTTTTGAGATGAGATTTAGTATTAAATTTATTACCTACATAATTAATATATAATTTACAATTAATGCATCAGCATATTCTTCAGCATGGCTCTCCCACGAGTGTAACATTAAGACATTCGACTGTCAAGCCCTTCAAGAGATCTAATAATTTATAAATTAATAATAATTGTCCGTACTGGGATTCGAACCAGATACCTCGAGCTTCATGGTACATATTTAAAACCATTTAGCAACGAGATTCTCAAAATTGGTTTTGCGACTTAATCTATTATCTATAATAAGTTCAGACCTCTTGATCTATATGAAAGCAGATAATACTGGTTATCAAATAGTGTCACGAGGGACGGTTTCAGTTTAATCAAAGCAGGAACTTGTCCGAGAATGTCCTCGGTAATTGTTTTAGAACTACGAGCTTTTGCAGTCAGAATTAGCCACGACTTGTTAACTGACGTAAAGCTCATAGCTTGATGGAACTTTAATCTTTTTGTTAAAGTAAAAACAAAAGTTCTAAACGGATAATACTAAATACTTACGTGTTAATTAGCGTAAAAACGAAATAACATTACTTAATAATAAATTCTAAAAACAATTATTAACCTTATAAATAAATTTTCAAGATTTTTGGAAAAACAAAATAAAAATATAAGAATATTTTTTTCGTAACCAAGGTACTAACCAATGATTTTTCGCTGGTATATAAGTTTGGTTACGATGCCTCGCTACCAGTGTAAAGACAAACCATATTATTCATAAAAAGCTATATATATACATATATATAGCTTTTATATATATATATATATAAGAAGCTACGTTTTTTTTAAATGAGGATAAGGACATTTAAATTATTCGTTTAGGTTTAGGTTATACATCACTTTAAAAACAGTGTAAACTTAAAAACATCACATTCTTAATACTTTGCAGAATTAATTTTTTTTGAATGGACTACATTTGTTAAAAAGAGAAATACATTTAACTACTTCCAGGGTGCCAAAGTTAATCAAATGTCCGTCGCGGTGAGTTGAGGTTTTAATTAAGAGTTGAAAGCGTTTTAATTATTTAAATGGGACATTGCATAATATGTATTCCTAATCTAAAATAATTTAGAAAGTGTCTGATCTCTGGTAACGTATTGGCAGTAAATGAAAGTGCCTTTTTCTTGGAAACTAATTTAAAAAAAGAATTAAGATTTTAAAAATATGCAATTTATAACATAAGCTCTTCTTAATTACTTTAAACACATCTGGTAGTTACTAAACACATGAGAAAATTAACAACAAAACATACTAAAATAATCAAACAATTAATTATATTTTAAATAAATTAAAATGGCTTAATGTATTAAAATCTTAAATATAGTTAGTTTAATGCGACTTGAGTTCTTCAATAGAAAATAAAAGACCGGCAACCCGATGCCCATCTTAAGCTAAAAAAAAGATGTTTATTTCAAAAGCTAACGGTGATATAGGTGGAGTACCTAGATATATCTCCTGCATGTTTAAAATACTTAAACCAGTATAAACAAGAATACTTTTATAACGTTTGTGACAACTAACGTGACTCAAATATTAAAATTAGGTCATAATTTACTCAAAAATGTCTTCCAGCAGCTATGTGCTCTAAAACTGGTTTATCAAATTTTCTTTCTTAAGCTTTTAGTTTGTACCAACTCGTTTCGTAATTGTTTTAGTTTCTCCCTCCGTAGTTTGACGTTTAATTACACTAGAATTGCTTTGTTTGTTGTTCTATGTAAATATGTATTCGTCTGATTCTGTTAGCCAACATCCAAGCGCCTGAATCAGCTTCTAGTTGGGAATTACCACCGAAAATTACAGCCTCTGTTATGAGAATGGTAGCTATACTTCGTACGGCTTTTAGTTTTTGCCCTGCTTTAATACTTTAAAGTAATCAACAAATATTAATATTATTTAATAAATTGTAGCCGCTGCGTATGTGGATGAAATTATAACGGAAAGAAAATTAAGAATACTAAAAAATATTTAGTTATCGCACAGAATGCTCACTTGAGATAAGATTAACGGATTAAGATGGACAGACTTAATCAAATGGATCTCAAATATTTATCTACCAACATTTTAGTTTTATAAAAGTTTTACATTGAATAATATTGGAAGGTTCTACGTTTGTGAAATGAACATTACTGCTAGGCATTTCTTTTCATTCAAAGTATAATGAAGAAATAAACAGAATTTTTTGTGTATCTTACTTTTAGGTTAATACATTTTATATTGTGAAATTTTGTAGCAAGTAAATAATAATGTGGTACTCTATTTATAACAGCAGTTAACAGTTATTAAAATTGGCACTAAGCTATTACGGTAATTCTCGAATGTAACAATCTCAGAAGATTTTAGTGAGTTATTAAGTAATCCTCATTTGGGTTGCGAACGACAGGCCGTGATAAATCCGAACCCAAAACTCAAGGTCTCTTAATTAAAGGGAACCCTTCTGAACTGCGTTTAATCTTGATAGTGGCGCTAATAAAGCCACACTCTGACACTATGACAATATATCAACACAATTTGCAGTTAATTTGTCGAGGAATTAATTCTTTATTTAATGAGAAATATACAAATTTGAAATAATAAACGAACACTTATTGTGTCAAATTGATTTCTAAAGTTATTCATATATATAGTAATAGTAGTTGTAGTAATAATAGTAGTATTTAGTAAGTCATTAAAGTTTTTTATACCCTAATTATTACATTATTACATGTTCAAACATTTATTTTGAAATAGAAAGTGAAGGGTAATTTAATATACATTTAAAAAAGAAACAAAATGATAGTTATTCAAGAAACACGGTATATGCCAATTTTATACATAATTTATCAATTCTGAAAACCAATGATTAGTCCATGTATTTTATTTTTACCTATATTTTTTATTTCGTTTCAAATAAATCACCCGTTGGAGAGCTACGCTATATTTTAGAATATAATAGAAAATAATTAATACCACGGGCTCACAGAATGCTCAGCATGAAAAATACTTGTACTGTGATTGAGAGAATAATCGGAAGCCTTTGAGATTATGTCACTTCAGCGGCGTAAAAAACCGGAAACACAACCAAAGCGCGGAATGTAGCGTGACTATCCATGGGCAGTGGTGTACTCTTACTAAATATGAGACCCACTTGCTCCGTCGTCCGCTATACCAATAAATTTATATAATTGAGGTATTACGGTCTCCATGTCAACAGCATTGCTTCTATTGTTTTCAAACGTCATATTAATTGTTGATATCTGTGAAATTCTCCAGAGAATTACTTTTAAATTGATTTATTAAAAAACTCAAAACTTTCTCAAGACTGCACTCTAGGTTCATCCTATTCACTCATCGATGCGAACACATTCGATTGGAAACTTACAGAATCTCGAAGAGTTACCAAGTTGGCCTTAAGTTCTTGCTCTTGCCTGTGGGATCTTGTTCTAAAACTTTACCTAAAGAATCTCTAAGAGCCGTGAATCTTCATATAAACTTTAAATTAAATAAAAAAAATTAAAACTTGGAAGAAAAAAAACGGAGTCTTAATATTCAATATACCTTTTATATTTTAAAATATACCTACTAATAAAATACCTAATCATTTATAGGTTTACCTTTAGCATTTCAACTAAAACTTAACTTTTTGGATTTTTAGCAGGTCGCGAAGCTGGCGGCTATCTTTCTCGCATATGATGAGAGATCACAAACCTCCTTAACTGCGCCAAGCTCCGCGATTTGATTGTGTTTCAGGCTTTTTATATAGCTTAAGTGATATAATTTTACGGATTTACGGTATCCTCATTCAGTCATCAAAACTCAGTACAAGTACTATTTGATGCTGGTATTCTGTGAGCCCATGGTTTCACTTCGGAGGAACAGGCCCAATTAGTACGGCAGATTTTTTTTACACTATAGCGGACAACGGAGCAGTTGGGTCTCTTATATGAGAAGATGATATTATATGATTATTAAGAGAACACCGGCGCCCATGTACAACCTCGCAAATGTCCGCGCATTTGTTGTGTTGCTGGCTTTTTTACGTCACTCAAGCGGGATATTTCAGGGCCTCCGATATCTCCACTCACTCAGCGAAACACAAGGCTTTTCCCACAGGACTAATAAACTAAGAAATTCTAAAATAACTTAAGGATGCGGACAATAGCCGAATATTGTAAGGTAAAAACAACAGAAAAATACAAAATGCAAGTTTTCACCCACAAACCAACGCAGTAAAAAAAATTATAGTCTTTATATAATACATAAATGTTTCATAACCAGAACTGATAAGACTAAGATCAATATTGAACCTGAAGTTTTAAAATTTAAAATTTTCAAGATCCCACTGTTAGCAGTTTCACAAACTTAACAAGGTTTCTATCTGTTTAAATAAAAGGTGTGAACAACTGTTTTCCAGTCTCACTTACGCCGACACAATCAATTCAGTCTATAACGACTTTTGCTGAATAAATTTTATCAACTACCACAGTACTACGTGAATTTAATACTTGAGTTTTTAATACTAATATTGAAAAATAAAACTTTTTTATTTCTATAAAGATAATCGGAAATCACAGTTTATTTTGGAAATAAATTGTCGTTTTTGTATTTATCCAATTAATTATGTTTCACACTGTTTAAATCCTTCTGAACTTCCATAAGTATTTCAAGAACAAAGGATTAAATCGGGCATATATGAGTTTCTTTCGAACGGAGCAGGTGGGTCTCCTATATGGTAAGAGAACACCGTCGCCCATGAATACCCCGCAACACTCTTCGCATTGATTGTGTTGTCTGCTTTTTACGGCTTAAACGACACTTTAACGGGCCTCCGATATCCTCACTCACTCTGCGAAACACTTTACAAATACCGTTTCACGCTGAATATTCTGTAAGCCCGAGGTATCACTTCGGGTGAGCCGGACCAATTAGTGCGTCAGATTATACTTCAACATGGCTCTCCCACTGGTATATACATACTTAAAAAAAACCGTTCTATTTATCTTGATAAATTACATTAATTATATATAATTTACGTTGTTTAACCGCAATGGACTATTAAACTTCTTAGCCGATTTTAATAAATTTTTGCTTACTATATGCAATACTGTATGTTTGCATGTTTTAATATATATCTATTATATCTAAATATATAATTAAAATAATATTTTATTGTGAATTATTTATGTAATAACAAAGTGTCTACAGTCTCTCATCTCTGTTAGTTCAATAGGATTCTAACAGATGCCGGTATAACGTAAATTTTTGACGGAATCATGTAAGTATCCAATAGAATATATGTAGATGATTCGAAGTTCACCTAATCCTATAATATATTATAATTTTAATTTATCTAATGTTTTTAATTTATATTATATAAATTAATAATTATTATTATATTTAAGATAATAAATGTTCAGTTATGCATAAATAGAGAAAGTAACATAATTATAGAAATAAATTAAGATATATCTAAACAGCTCCGTAGAAAAATTTCTAGACAGTTCTGGACTCTATGATACCAGCGTGATTGCACATGTTGCTAATTTGTGTAAATTTCACTCTACGCGCTACATATAAGCCCGGCAACACAAAAAAATGTGGATCTGGGTAAAGTAGTTTCATGGTATCTACTATAAAATAAATTGTATGGATATCATAATAAAATTTATAGATGATTGGTTCCTTAACAGACTAAATATTATCAAAAATCTTAATCTAAACGAGTCTCTCGTTTAGCCGTACTCTTTCCTTACTTAGGTAGCGAGTTTTTGATTAAATCTTACAAATATAACTGAGAGAGTTCTAGAATAGTTCCAATCTCGGAAGTTTAGAGACACATACGCCAGAGAGGGCTATAAGTCGTAACTTTACGGAGTGTAAAGTAATAAATGGTTGTAAATGATCTAACTTTCATTAACTTGATTAACTGAGAGTCATTTGTGGGATTTACGGTCGTTTGATAATTTCTGATTGATATTTACCGATGTTTAACATCATTGGGTAGTGTTAAGTGTTTTATGGTCCATTCAATATTATTTTAGTATGAATAATTTTTTATACGTATTTTCAAATAACATTATATGAGAACCTTCAAATGGAACGTTTGCTTCTTGAATGGGACATGGCCGAGGTTTCAGATCTATCAAATAACTAAGAATGACCACAACACTAAATATTACTTCCATGAGAATTTAATTTATTGTCTTAGGTAACATGTTTTATCAGACGTTTATACAAATGAACAAATGACTCAATGACCAATGAGGCATTTATCTTATCTACCTAAAAAACTTTTACACCCTTGGGAGAGCCATGCAAGCATATGCGGACACACTAATTGAACCGGCAAGTCCGAAGTGATACCACGAGCTCACAGAATACTCAACGTGAAACAGTACTAGTAATGTGTTTCAATGAGTGATTGCGACTATCGGAGGCCCTTAAAAAAGTCGCTTAAGTGGAGTAAAAAGCCGTCAACATAACCAATTCGCGGACTGTGGCGCAGTTGTCCATGGCCAGCGGGGTTCTCTTACTAAATACAGTCCCACCTGCTCCGATGTTCGCTATGCTATAAAATAACTATTTTAAGATAAGAAAAAGGGCATAGAACCTTCAAGAAAAGAGCGTACATTTTCCTTAACGGCCGGCAACGTACCCGTGGCTCTGCAAGGGGTAGGGGTGTCCATGGGTTGAGGACCGCTTGCCCTAGGTGAGTCTCTTGCTCATATGCCACCGTTATTATATAAAAAAATGTATTCCATCAAAACTGTCATTCACATGAACCTATCCTACTTACTAGCTTACACTTCAATCCTAACAAACACCTTAAAACCTCCGCAGAATTTGGATCAGTTCCGTAGCAAAGTCGGATGCAATATATTTCTTTTACGCTAAGAGAAAACCAAACAGCATTCAAGGCATAGACCCAACTTAAGCTGACCGCAAACGCTACTCTAAATTCAAACGACATTTGTCGAATTAAATATTCTTTTTTGCGTGCTTTTTATGTGTATCATTGAGTTCAAAAACTTTTAAAAGTTCATTTAAAATACTTGATTAAAGATTAAAATTATTCATCAGAAACAGATGTTCAATATATTGATTTATATTTTTGTGAAACAAAGACCACCTGTTTCAAAAAGTAAAAATCTTTTGATATTTTGAAAATTACAAAAATAATATTAAATTTAGAACATAAATTATGTGCCTGATTTTATTCATTATTTATATAATTTCTTTTTCAATATTGGTTTTGAAAAATTTTTGTTGACTAATTACCGAGTTATGGTCATAAGCCCTGAGGGCTCCGTACCGTTAGGTTGTTAAGCCTTGACGGTCCTTTAAGCAAAGTAAGAAGCTGTGCACCCTGTGTAAATAGTGCAATAGTTGAGTTAATAGTACTCGGTAAAATATAGCAAATAGAAAGAAAGAAACTCTGTTAATAGAACCGGTAATTGAACTCAGTCCTTGGTGTTGCAACTGTGTGGCTGGACGCACCACTCACTACTCACCGCACAACGCACCGACTCCCAGATCATTCAGGAAAGGCTCAACGGGGCGATGCCGATACTGCAGCTCCTGGAATATATTTATAAGCCGTATAAAATCTTAGAAGGAAAGTCAGTTATTTTGCGAATAAGAAAACTATGAATCAAAACATATAATAGTTAAAGTATTGTTACAACTGTAGGTTTTATTCCGTTTCTAATAATAACATATACCAAATTATTATATTGCTGTTCCTTTAGGTAAAGAAAATCTAAGTCTATCTTTATACAATGTTTGTACAAAGCTATGTACAAACATTGCATAAAGTTTCTAAACTATGGTTTGGGCGAAGGGCATTACGAAGAACATTCTTTATACGACTTTGTTTCAGCTTATTTTCAACTGCAAAAGACTGGATTTTATAAAATCATTTCTTTGAAGTTTTCATGTAGTTTCGTTTTCCTATGTAAGAATTTTGTTCACTTTAGTTGAAATTGAGAACAAGGCTGAAATTTTATGAAAAAAAATAGGCTTTCATGCTTAGTAACTTGTACGTGCAATTATCTCAAAGCAATTCTTGTGTGGCTCGTAGATAAGTGGTTTAATTATTTTATCGTGAAGCGAGAGGTAACGGGTTTGAATTCCGATCCAGACAATTATAAATTATAATTTATTCGGTTTCTGGAAGGGCTTGAGAGTGGTCGAGTGAGTTTCTTAATATTGTCGCAGCCGTGGGAGAGCCATACTGAAGCATATGCGGACGCACTAATTGGGCCGGCTCGTCCGTCCGTCCATGGGATCACAGAATATTCAGCGTGAAACGGTACTTGTACTGTGTTTCGCATAGTGAGTGAGGACAACGGAGGCCCTTTAAAGTGCGGTGTATATAGCCGGCAACACAACCAATGCGTGGACTGTGGTGCGGTTGTTCATGAGACGGCGGTGTTTTCTTACCATATAAGGACACCCACCTGCTCTGTTGTCCGCTATAGAACAAAAAAAATTAATTTGAAATAATACGTAGTCTTATAGTTACCTAGTAAAAAATAGATCCTTTTTCTCTTTTATGATCATGAAATTATAATATTTTATGTTCCATTAACGTGGACATCAACATTCCCGAATATACTATATAAAATTCTAATGGCTCTCCGTAAAACAGCTGGGTGAGCGTTTTAAAACCACTTTCAAGGTTTAGTATTAAATAAGAAATAAACTCGCATTTTTCAGAAATATACGCCTTATTAGTATACTTTTATTAGTGACACATTTAGGTAAAGAAGAGTCATTATAATTATTCTTTCATAAAAATAATAAAAATAAATTTATGAACTCTTGCGTTGCTACAATTCAGCGGTTATACCTGTTATTACCAAATCATACTTTGAAATGAAAAGTTGAAATAACGCCGCCTGCATGGGACGTGTTGTCAGACTAAAAGTTTGGAATCTGCAGTTTTTGACGTACTAGCTGGGAAATGGTGAAAGTTTTGTGACAAAGTTTTTGTGACAATTTCACAAAAATTATCATCTTCAAATTTAAATATAAATTAGAAATAGCACCCCTGGGAGAGCCATGCTAATTGCATATGCTGATGCACTAATTGGGCCGGCTCAGCCGAATTGATACCACGGGCTCACAGCTCTCAGCGTGAAACGGTACTTGTACTGTATTTCGCAGAGTTAGTGAGCAAGAACCTCACTCAAACAAGGCCCTTAAAAGTGCCGCTTAAGCGACGAAAAAAGCTTGCAACACAACTAAAGTGCAGACTATGGCGTGGTTGTTTATGGACGGCGGTGTTCTCTTTCCATATAGGAGACCCATCTACTCCATTGTCCGCTATAGAATAAAAAAACATTTTAAAAAAATGTTTCTTTCAAAAATCCATATAAATTATTAAAATATATTCCATTTTTATTAGCTTCGTCAATTATATAAAGCAGTTACTTATTATTTATTAATAGATGACATGGAGATACTTTTTAACACTAAAAACTGATATCATAAATACATAATAAAATATCCGTCTAGTAGTTTAAATAAATAACTCATTTCAAAGAAATTATGTGCGCTTCTTTACAAATTACCGAGCCAAGTACAAGAGCTATCAATTGCTGCTGCTTTAAATTGACCAAAAGTCAAAAATAAAATATTGAAACATAATAAATTAGCGTAGTATAAAAATATACCGCTATTTTATGAATGTTTCAAGTTTCATATAATTTCGAAGATTATTTTTACGTAAATTATATTTCGTCTTCATTCTATAAATACTTCACTCTGAATTAAAAAAGTATATAAGAAAGTCTAAGAAAATACTTTTAAAACTTTTTCTTTCGTAAATTTAATAAAATCTTTTGAAACGAAATTTTTCTATTATAAACAACTGTATTCATTTTCCACTCTGATGGTGTTTGTGATAAAAAGACAGAGAAATCTAGGACAATACCGATTAGGCTGTATTTGGAGCTACGTCTTTCGCCGTTACCATCACTACGTAAGATTAATTAATAAACGTGATGTCGAAAACATGTATTTCAATTAAAAATAGTTTTTTTTTTGTTAATCTTTGTTTTATAATTGCGTCTAATAAGTATCATGCAAAATCTATGATAAAATAAACATCTTCAAATTGTTATTTTTCTTTCCAAAACGGCCATCTGCCTATTTAAAAAAATTATATTTAGTTAATACTTTTTTAAAATATTTAACGTACTTTAATAAATACTTTATGTGGATGTAGTTATTATTAAAATTAAAAGGATTAATTTCAAAATTAAAGCTGATGTGACATACTTTTTTATAATAAATGTACTCTCGAGAATTAATTCTAAGAAAATAAGTTTTTGAAGTAAAAAATATATTCAAGTAAATAATTAATTTTATGTTTTACCATGTGTCTGCCACTTTGTAGTCTTTTTTAACGTATGTGTATTTAATTAATTATTTTAAATAAATACACGGAATTAACAATATTATAATTATTATTCATAAATAGAACTTTGATGCAGGTACATCAATGCGTGTGAGCGCATTGAATCCATCAAAGCCAGCTGAATAATCGCTCCGGTCACCTGCCAATTACGTACTATTGAGAGCAATTTATTCTCCAACTCCCCGAAGCACGTTTATTCGATGCCTCTTTCTGATCATATGAGAAATTTCACGCTCAACCCTCAAGTTTTGCCCGTTTCATTTTGAGGGAAATTCACCCAAAATACTTAGATTGGTTTTTTTACCACTTTCTGAAAGGATTTACTGGAAAAAATCTATTTTATGTAATTTATTTTTGATATATTAATATTTAAATAATAAAACACTTCTGTTGATTTATACGAACGTATTGTATCTTAATCGAGAAAATAATTTTAAATTGAAATAATATTTACACGAAACAAATATTTTATTGTGACCTCGTAAAAAGTGGTTATGCCTACCACAATGCTCACGCATATCGCTCGCGATCGAACCCGATACCCTGACACTTTCTTACCCATGAAAAAGCCACGCTGAAGTTTTCAATTCAACTATTTTAGTAGAAGTAAATGTGAAATGTTATTGATACTAATTCGATACGAATACCCATACACGGAATATAAGTACAATATGCGATACTCTTATACTCTCTAGTATATATACAAATATACTCAGCGTGAAACGGTATTTCTATTGCGTTTCGCAGAGTGAGGAGGACCTTAAAAACTACATTTAAGCCGTAATAAGCCGGCAACACAACCAATGCGTGGTTGTTCATTGGCGTTGGTGTTCTCTTACTATATAGGAGACCTACCAACGTTGTCCGCTATACAATAAAAAATATTACCAAAAATTACGAGCCCACTTAGCCAATGCTGAGATTTAGTTCACATCTTCACGCTGCGACAACCATGCCGAAACCAAAGACATCCAAGGAAGCAGTAATCATTATTAAACAAGATGTAACTTATGCCATTATTGATATATCGCCCGTGGCCTGGAAATTTGATCATTTATTATTTAAAAAAAATTATACTTAGTATAAAGATCAATTTTAAACAAAATATTTTCGAATCCGTGGCCGAGCTGACGCAATATTTGGGCCTGCTCGTCTGAAATAATACCACGGACTAACCGATTTCCAGCGTGAAATATTTCTTGTACTGGGTTTAATTGAATGAGTGAGTAAATTATACCGCTTCGGCGGCGTTAAAAGGCGCCAACAGTACCTAAACGCGGTGGTACTCTCGGCGAGCCTAAGGCGGCGAGCCAATGTCCGCGAGATGCTGGAAAGGCCTTATGGAAACAGCGTTAGTCATTTAAAAAAAACGGATTGTGGCTTTATTGTTGTCAATGGGTGGCGGTTATTTCTTATCATAAATAACCCCGCCTGCTTTGTTGCTCGCTACACAATAAAAATATAAAATAAAAAAGTTTACACAACATACAAATAATATGTATTTTTGTGTAAATGGTGGCATACGAGCTGGAGGCTCACCTAGAATAAGCGGTTCTCCGCCCATGGACACGCCAATCCCTTGCAGCGCCGCGGGTGAGTTGCAAGAATAAGTATGCTCATTTATCTAAGGTCACAGGTCGTATTGGTCTTTAATAAAAACTACGTAGGATTTTGAAGAAATTTAACAAAGCTTAATGACTTATGTAGGTACTATAAAAGTTTAACGTGATATATTAAAGGATATTTCTAAAAGCAATCAACATTCATTGCTAATGGACAAGAAACAAAGAGCGAAATCACCCAAGATGAAAAAAACACAGCAAAATCTCTTTCCCTGCGTTTGAGATATTTGGCCGACTGAAACTTTAGAGAAATTTCGTGCAAGTTTACAGACTATATACAAAGGATAACACAAACTATAGGCAAACACGTATAACACAATATTCATAAACTCGCAGCTAAGTAAGAAAAATTAAACGATTTTGTTATCTAATATATGTTAAATTAATTAATGTAATAAATTGTCTATATACTCTTTTACTTTTTACTCTGTTACATTTTATCCTGTTAAGTAAATAATGATAAAAATACATATTATTTTACGTACGTAAAAGCTTATAAAGGCTTTGATGTATTACTAATATCAGTAGTATAAGTTAAATAACTGTTATAATATGTGTATATAAATAATATATTTTTTTTAATATCGACAAAAAGTCACGTTTTCGAAACTAGGTACCTCTTTATAATGGCACAGTGAGGTAAAACTCATTTTAGCCGTAATTCACAATTTTAAATTGGTTTGAATTATTATTCCAAGATTAAAAACTCGATATGAAAGCAAACTGGAGATTTCATCAGCGATCCAATATCAGGCGACGACTGTATGAAATCCAATTCTATAAAACTATTCGTTCGGTGGAAACTTCTGGCATTGTCTTTTTATTTAGTAATTGCAAGGTGTGTTTAAAGAAATTATATGAATTCGTGTACCTATTTGCCTACTCAAGAAAAGTTGTCTTAGGTTTTCTTAAAGTCGCCATGGTAAAACATATGTACTCATATGATATCTGTATATAAAATTGTATTAGAGACGTGCATATGATTTCAAACTAACACATCTTTCAACAGTCATAATCTAATATGTTTTTGCATAGATTAAATGTATCAAAAAATTTAGACAGCAAGTATAAAATAACATAAATTAGTGATTAATATAAAAGAGTAAAAGAATGTTTTTATTTAGGTAAAATAATTCTATATAATGCTATGTCAAAGTATCAATTTAATTTATGGACCTCAAAATATTTTAAGTGAAGGACTTGTCGTGTTTAAACTTAACCCTATGTGTTGGTAAAGTTAACCTTTTTATGTCAAAGGGTTAAAATTCCTTGACACCGTACTTGGGACGGATTAACGGTAACACACCAGTAAAAGTTTGTCTTTATACTCAAAACATTCCAACCTTGAAGTGCATAGCTTAAGAGCTTCCATCTTAATTTAATCATTTAAATAGTAATGTCCAAAAATAATTTGTGGTAAATAGTTTGTTTTAGAAGGATAAGGTAATAACCTACTTACAATGAAACATGTAGTAATAATACTACAAAATATACATATTTCTTAGTTCTATAGGGGACAACGGAGCAGGTGGGTCACGTATCTGGTTAGAGAACACATCCGCCCATGAACAACCGTGCCACAGTCCGCGATGTGGTTGTGTTGCCTGGTTTTTAAGTGGCATTTTTAAGGGCCTCCGATAAGCTCATTCACTCTACGAAACACAGTACATTTACCGTTACACACTGAGTATTCTGTGAGCCCATGGTATCACTTCGGACGAGCCGGCCCAATTAGTGCATCAGCATGGCTCTTCCACGTGTAAATTTATTTACTATCGACAGTTGGAATGTTATACATTATTTTGGTAACATATAAGGTAAAACGGATGTAAGGTTCATTCATTATCTATAAAAAAATTAAACAATTATTTTATTAAAATTACGTAGCAAAAGAGTAGAAGTCTTACCTAGCATGCGCGGTCCTCCGCTGCTCCACTCCAATCAGGTACAATACCTGCCTTTTTTTTTGTTTAATTTAGGTACGCATTTTTTTGACGATCCCAAGTATTATTAGTTTGAAAATACCTTTTCAAGTAGCTGATTGACAGAGTGCTAGCGTGTGGCTCAAAACGTTTAGTATTGGAGCGATAAACATCGAGTCTATGTACGATGATGAAATTCAGCTGAAACTATTAATCACAATATTATTTTATTGATTTTAGATAAGTTTTTTACTTAAAATTTATCTTTTAACCGCAGACGGATAAATAACGAACTAAAATTAATTTTGAATTCTACTAATATTATAAACGCGATGGAATGGCTAGATTTTTGTTACATGTGTTTCTTTCACGCAAAAACTATTGAATAGTGAACTAGTGAAAGTTTTCAATAATATAGCTCATTTTAAAAAAAAGATTTAAAGATTTTGTGTAAATTAACATAATTATAATTTAAAATGTCATACAAGTCGGACGCGGTAGGTGGTGCACTCGTTAGGGTGCCATCTGCCGGGTCTTCTAGTAAAAAATATTTTAATTGTTATACAAGTTATAGGCTACATGAAGCAGAATTAGGTGACAGGGCGAAGCAAAAAGCTGAACAATCTCTCGCGCTATTTAAACCCCGTGTTGTCATTGTGGTCAAAACACTAGCGGTAATGGGGTTAATGGGCACAGTAAATACTTGAGTGCACTACGAGCAGGCAGCTATGTTCTGTTAAAATATTACCCTTTTAGGATTACACGTAAGCGGTAAGTCACAACTGCGGCTACGCTCTTAGCACTTAATGTCTTGTAGACAGACTCCAAAGTCATGGAAGGGAAGCATTCATCTCAAATACACTTTTAATTAATTAACAACTTTTTATAAAATACTTTAAAATGTCATATCTTTTAATATGTTTATTTTTCATGGTATAATGGGCAATGGAGCAGGTGAGTCTCATGTGTGGTTACAGATCACAGCCGCCCATGGACAACCGTGCCACAATCGCTTTGACTTTGTTACCGACTTTTTCACCGGTGAAGCGAATAATTTAATGGTATAATAAGCTATATATAGACATAATTTTAAGGATCTCGGTAATCGTCATTAACTCAGCGAAACAGAATACAAGTACAGTTACATGGTGGTTTTCGGAATCCGATACCTTTCCCTTCGTGGTACGCTTACACACTTACTAACACTTATTAACTTATACACTGAGCTGCGAGTTTTTTAGTACATTCACAGTTAAAATATATATAAAAAATATTTTATAATTGAAAAGTATGTCTATGCTATAATTGAATTATATGTAAAGTGATAACATAGACGCAAGTTATGACCTGGAATTTTCATAATAACAACCGGAGTCGAGATTTTCGACTTTACGATGAATTTTTATGCGTATTCAGGCAGAATTATAAAAAATACTTGTAGTATTTCTAAAATGAACAATCAATTTACTCCTCTATAGGACTTCGCAGCGGTGAAAATATGTTTTACGTAAAATTATATGCTTTTTGTACCAAACGAAGTTAATATTAACGCCAACGAATGTCACGTCTTGTACGTGAAAACGATATAATCGTAAATTATATTAAGATCTCACAACGTGTTCTGAAATTATCCAAATCTCAAAGCTAAGATTTATTTGGTAATTCTATAGAGAGATGTCTCTTTTATATTATATTTTACCCAAAAATATAGAACTGAGGGATATTGTTAAGCATTTGTAACAATTTGGATTGTATTATGAATATCTAATTGTCATTTACACCTTTATGAAGTAAAATAAAATGTTGTAATTTCGATTTAATTATAATATAATAGGTGTCATTATAAGCATTTCAAACAGTATATTTAATGAAATATGATTACCATTGTATTTTATCGAGTTTTTTTTGCGTTTTCTAGACAAAAGCCTACAGATACAATGTCTATACAACTTTTAATTTAAATTATTATAAATACTATACAATAATTATAGAATGTATAAGTATTTCTATACAAATCAAAAACATGTTTCACAATTCTATATAAACATAATAACCAAATACAAAACCTTTGTTGAATTTATGACGAATACTCCAAGTATTATGATTAGATTATGATTTATAATGGGGTATACACCTTCCACGCAACATCAATCATGTGATGCCGATTGTTTTGTTTACTTAAGGAGTTTATAAATTCGAAAATAGACTAAGATGGCGCAATGACGCAATGAATGATTAAAAAACTTTATGCGTCTGAGGACTCACTCAGCGGAACACGGTACGAGAACGGTTTAACGCTGAGTATTCTGTGATTTACGTTGTTTAATTAGAAAAGAGGTGTCAGTGTGTGCCTCGTGACTTAATGGCTTTAAAGGTGTACAATGAAGCGAGAGATATCGGGTTCGAATCTCAGTCCGGACAATTATAATTTATAATTCATTCGGTCTTTGGAAGGGGTTGACAGTGTCTGGGTGAGTGTCTTAATACTGTCACTCCCGTGGAAGAGCCATGCTGTCGCACTAATTGAGCCAGTTCGTCCGAAATGATACCATGGGCTCACAGAATACTCAGCGTCAAACGATACTTGTATTGTGTTTCGCAGATTGGGTGAGGATATCAGAGGCCCTTAAAAGAACCGCTTAAGCGGCGTAAAAAGCCGGCAATACAACCAATGCGTGGATTGCAGCGCTGTTATCCATGGGCGGCGGTGTTCTCTTACCATATAGGAGACCCGCCTGGTCCGTTGTTCGCTATACTATTAAAAAAAATAAAGATTCGCGGAGGCGACAAGCCAAAGTATCACCAGAGACTTAACAATTTGTCTAGGTATAAGTTTAACCACGAACGCTTTTAAGGTTCAAGACAATGTACAGTCAAATACAATATTCAGGAAAAGCTATTGTTGAGGAAAATGTCGCATTGTTCTTTGGTCCATTGTTAGCAGTTCGGCGCTAACTAATGGAGACTGCATTGTCTTGAGACTAAAGTCAGCGTGATCTGGTTTGATCCGGATCATATTTAATTGTGGAACACTATTCGATAAGGAGTTAGTTGTATCGAGTGTAAATTTACTGGTTATTATGGCTATCTTTATAGCAGCTACTGGCATATAAGACAATTTATATTTGAGAACAATATACTGTACCGTCTAGAATGTCCTTGTGGTTTTACTAAGCAAGTTTGCTAAGAAAATCAACCAGTATTTCTTGTAACTGGATAAAACATAAAACACTTCTTTAAATCTTTTAAAATGCTAATTTCAATGTATGAAAATAACCTTTATTATTGATTGTAATAAAATAACAATCCACTTAAATTATACTGACAAACAATCCTAACTGAAATAAAAGACTGACAGCAAAAGTCTATTAATTTCACTTCTCAATTTACTTACATTATAAACTAGATTTAAAATTATTTAATTTAACATTAGTTTTTATCACTCTTCGTTGTCATTACGTTCCAAGATGGCGCCGCCATCAAAACAATATGACATTTTGTTCACAGACAATGACGTTCAGCTTAAGATAATAATTTATTAACATGAATATTTACAAGAACGTATAGGATAAATTGAGAAGTGTGTATTTCGGGAGTAATTATAGTGAATTTTTATGTCGACAGCAATAAGTAGAAATAAGGAAACTTATAAATGATTATGTATATATATATTATTATTCTATAGCGTACAACGGAGCAGGTGGATTTCCTATATGATAAGAGAACACCGCCGCCCATGAACAACCACGCCACAGTCCACGCATTGGTTGGATTACCGGCTTTTTACGCCGTTTAAGCGTCACTTTTAAGGGCCTCGTTTGAGTGAGGGTATCGCTCACTGACTCTACGAAACACAGTACCCTTTCACGCTGTGTATTCTGTGTGCCCACGTATTCTGTTTGCTATTTCTAATTTATATTTAAAATATGTGTAAAATATAAACTGGCCAGGTGTTTTAATACTGTCATACCATGGAGAGGCATGCTGATGCATAAATTAGGCCTAATCATCCATGTGTGCCGCTTGCTCATCCATCCAGTTCCACCATGGGCTCACAGGTGAGAAGCGTGAAACAGTACTCTGTTTCATTGAGTGAGTGAGGATATCGCGTGTCCTTAAGATGAACAGTTCAAGCAACGTAAAAACCTGGCAAAGCAACCTAAGCGCGGATTGTGGCGCAGTTTTCAATGGGCGACGGTACCTTTTTACGATAGAGGAAACCCCCCTGGTCTGTTGCCAGCTATATATTTAAAAAAATAGTGTACTGTTTTATATAGACTATAATTTACTATATTATACTATATTTTATTTTTGTAGACTATAATTTTCAATCTGATAGAGATTATTTTTTATTACTATTATTTTGATTATTTTTTTTTATTCTTAAGCTAACCTTTGACCTTTCATTATAATAAATAAAATAAACGTTTAAACCGGTTGAAAAAAGTACATAATATCGGGCGTTATATATTTGCAACCTGTTGTTATGAGATATATGATCTGCCAGCGTCTTCCTATTGTTATATAATTGGGTAATTAATATAAATGTACTTTGCCTGTTATTGTATCTTAGCACGCTATTAAACCAACATTGTTTGGAAGGACGTAAATGTCTGTATAATAAAAATTGATTATTCCGAGACGCATTAGATTAAATTAAAGAATATTTGATATTAAAATAATTATAATTCGTCGCTATGTAATTCTCATTCAAAAGGTTTTTTTTAAGAAAGATATAATATCCATAAATGTGAAATAATATCCAAAAATCTGAAAATAAGTTTTACATGCAAGAATAGGTCCATCTGATGATATCTCTATATTTTTAAAAAACACTTAGGTAGCTACAGTTAAACTTAACGCCAGCGAAGGACTCCGCTACAGAAACGAGATACGATATTGTTATTAGTCTCGCCACCGTATAATTATGCGAAATGTTCTTTGTACTTAGTTCTTATTACTGTTGAGAAACTTATAGCTAAGGTGTTCGTTTAACGAAAATTACACAATTGTTTTTTTATACCACTGGTAGCAAACGAGCAGGAGGCTCACCTAGGGCAAGCGGTCCTCCGCCCATGGACATCCCCAGCCCTTGCAGAGCCACGAGTGAGATGGCGCCCTTTAAAATATCTGTACTTTATTCAACATTAAAAATACAATAAAAACATTACCTTAAAAAAAGAGCGTATTTATTCCTAAAAGGGCGGCAACGCATTCGCAGGCCAGCAGACGCTGACAGTATCCTTGGGTTGAGGACCATTTATCCTTGGTGAGCCTTCTAATTGTTTTCCTCTTTTTCATAAAACAAATGAGGAATCGGTTTCTCTATGATTAAGTAATCAATAGAGAATTGATTTAGTAAACATTAGCATGTAACGTTAATTTATAATTACGTAAGTATCACCATATTGTGGCCTACTATACTACTACTAACATAGTGTATAAATACTACGCACGAAATAAAATTCACATAATGTATTTTATTTAATCGTAATAGGTGGGCTTCTTTGGGGGAGGCCTATGTCCAGTAGCAGTGGACTAGATAGGCTGATGATGATGAAGATTTTATTTATTAATTTACAGAATATTTAAATTTGACACAACTTGTATTCGAGTACATTTCACTCCTATTTTTTTTAGATTCAAGTATTAAAATTTGTGTGTACATATTCTAATGTAACTTCAATATATAAAAGCGTCACTTTAACTTTTCTAATAAAAAGAATGGAAATTACTTATTCCAAGAACAAAGGTTTGGAGGTAATACTATACTGTTGAAACAGGAAAGTAAGTTGAAAATTTTCTCCGATATTCTCTATGAAAGTGTAAGGAAGTTGAAACTATCTTTACTGTTGAGATATCACATGAAAATGCGGTTCTAACAAATTCCTCCTTCATACTTTTCAAAACTTATGCTTCAAGTATTAGGATTATGGTGTAGTTCAGACACAGTTGCAAATTGGCTGATAAGACCTCTTTTAAATATCTTAAGACGGAATTGGCAGATTTTATAAAGCGACAGTATCGTGTAAGCTACCGTCAATTCAAGGGTTTTCGGTTCAATTCCCGATCTGAATAAAATTTATTCAGTCTTTGGATAGGCTACAAAATGGCCGGGCGAAACCATATGACCCATGGAAGAGACATGCTGACGCACTCATTAGGTGCGCTCATCCGAAATAATACCAGGGGCAAACAGAATATGAGGAATGTTTCACTGAGAGAATTAAATACTTGGAAGCCCGTGAAATTATTCCACTGGTTTGCGTACGGTTGTCCAAAGTCGAGCGTGGCCTCTTACCACAGAAGACATCGGCCTACTCATTTACCTGCTATACAATACAAAACCATAGTAATCATGTTTCCATTTTATCTATAGGTTTATTAATACATAGTAAATTTATTCAGTAATTTTGTTATAATTAACGAAATTTTGCATAAAACTGTTAGATGTAGTCTAGATTTTAATAAAAAACTTGGAAATATACAAATTCATATTAGAGAAGATTTTGGTTTTAATAAAAATGTAAATAAATGAAAAACTAAATGTTTAGTAAGTGTGTATATCTCCATAATTATATAATATATTATGATCATAAATATTTTAAACACCTTAACATAGGAAAATAATTGTCATTTAATCAATTAGGACTCTAAATTAATTGTTTTATTCATTTTCCATTCTATACACCTCAGTATAAAAACACCGCCATATTTATTTAGACTGAAAGTTTCGTATGTCTGTCACGCAGGCCATCAAACGACCTCACGTTTCAAATTAAAGAACAAATAAACCCGCGTGGCGACCTTTTTATTTTGTTACCACATTCACTGGAAAAACTCTTAAAAGTGACCCAAGCTTCAATAGATCTCGACATTGATTTAAAGTTCTGGAGGTATCTGAAAATTTTGAGAGTCTCGTGGCTAAGTGGTTTTATAAGTCTACCATGAAACCAGAGGTATCGGGTTCAAATCCCGGTCCGGACAGTTATAAATTTTAATTTAATTTATAATTTATTCGGTCTCTGGAGAGGCTGGACAGTGTATCTTAGGCATCTTAATACTGTCGCACCCATACGAGAGCCATGCTGAAGCATATGCTGACGCACAAATTAGGCCGGCTTGTCCGAAGTGATACCACGGGCTCACAAATTACGTTTAAATGGCAAAAAAAATTGGCAACATAACCAATGCGCAGAATGTGGCGCGGTTTTTCATGCGCGGCGGTGTTCTCTTA